>JAOEGS010021641.1:13925-51276 GCA_025447755.1 Corythornis vintsioides | reverse complement strand
ATATATATACATGTGTGTGTATATATAGCATAAATAAACAGCTCAAAGTTTAATATGTGTTTCTTTTTCCAGCAGATATTCCACAGTTGGTATCTGTTTCACAGATCCCACCTACACCATAGTGTCACTCACTTATTTACCTCCATTTGGAATTAATGTATCTTCAGAATAACTCCAAATATAAGTTATATAAATATTATCTGTCCAGCAGAGACACACTGAATGGGCATTGCAATAATTAGGTTTTAATGACCACAAGTATAAGCATTTTTAATGCCATGAAGGGCGGAAAGGAATTCCAGACTCCCCAGCACGAAGTAATTGTCTAGAATTTTCCTGAACCCTACAAGGTGCAGTAGAAGTGTGAGATAGATTTAATTCTTACCCTTGAAATCCAGAGAAATTCAGGTTTTACCCACTCTTACCTTCCATGGAAGTAAATAGAAGTGCATTAAAGTTCTGACTAACAACTCTCACGGGCAGTTTGTTCTACAATAAATTGAATTTTCTGTATTGCTTTTTAACTCAAGGATCTGTTGCTTTGTAATGCTGGTAAGAGGACAGCAAAGAGGTGCACGGTGTCCTGGCAGCAGAAGACCATCTTGATGATGTTGGCTCTGTCTTTCATGGCTGTGCAAGAGCTCAGCCCCTTCTCAATCCAGTTTGAATCTTTGAGCACCAAAAGCCAGGCACCCTGAGGCTCAGGGTTGCCATCCAGTCGTTATCTAGGAGGTTGAAACAATAGTCTGGATTTTTGGAGGAGCAGAAATTTGAGAAAATAGCTGAAGCTTGACATTTCCAAAGATGTTTATCCAATAGCAAGCCAAAGAGTATGGAGGACTTGATGCATTTTTGATAATCTCTGCACTGCTGTAGAGTTTCATACTAACTGCCTTGTCTTGACTGGGCTTTTAACTAGGCTCAAGCTGCATATTAAAAATTAATTTGTCAAAGGACATGGAGAAGATTGTAAACATCAGGAGTGGTAACCTAGGACCAGCAAACACATATGCAGTTCTCTAGCTTTGCCTGGAGTTTCACAGTCATCTGGGTGGGCAAAGCGATCTGTTTCTCAATGACCCCAGACAGATTGTGCAAAGAAACAATAGGACTGAAATGCTTCGTGCACACGGGAAATAATTAAGACATTATAAAATTGTTCTCCACATGTTATGTGAGAATGATTCCTCCCCCTCACTTTCCAGTGCACTGGGGAGACAGTAGCTGTAAGAGAAAGGCAATGTGTTTGCCTTTTTTTTTTTTTTTTTTTTTTTTTAATTTGTGTTTGCTTTCAAATTGCAGCCTGAAATGTTTCTTTAATTAAATCCAAAGGAAAGAAGTTGCATTATTGATTTCTCCAGAGATGTTTCTGCTTGATGCAAAGGCAGTACAAGCCTTTTGACCTCTTCAGAGACTAACTTCAGGCACCTTCCCTGTGTCGCCTTCTTATATTTCTGGACACAGACACAAGCTATGAAGTAGATGTAAAAAAATTGTGGAGCTCTAAGTGTCCTGGCAAATAACAACATGAACCATGGGCTAAAACAAACCTTAAATTCAAGCAAATGTACCAGTGCAATAATGAAACTTTTATCACTTTCCTGCCTGCCTTAATTCTGGCACCTGCTTCGTCTGTCCCTGAGGGCATCGCCAACCCCTGCCTGGCATTCTGGAACTGTCTTTTAATTATTGTTTTCTGAGCCTCTCTCCTGATCCTGACCAGTACTAGAGGGGCAGAGTTGTAAACTGAGTGAGTCTCAGTGCTGGAAAATCACCTGAGAAACAACTGTTCTGCTTCTGACAGAATAAAAAGCAGAAAAAGTAGATATTTTCAGATTAATTTTGCAGTTCTTGTTGTTTCAGGCCAAAGCTACTTGGACAGCCCACATAGCCATCTGCGTTTCAGAGTGTTTACCTGAACTGAACTGTATTTTTTTTTTTTAATTTATTTTTTAAATTTTATCTCAGGTTTATCATTAGCTTTGAGCAGAACTTTGTCAGGTCTGGGCAGGGAAGGACACAGTGGTTGGCCGAGTCTGTCTCCCACCACCTCCCCTAGAAGAGATGAACCTGTCAGGGCCTGGTTTGCCTCAAGGTATCCTGTGGCACTTATTTGTTAGTCCTGTTACCATTGACCTGCTGACAGTTACTCCTGGTTATGGCCATCCAGCAATTATAAATTAGGCATTGGAAACCCAGAGACAATGATTATTTTGCAAAGAGCCAGCTCCCTGACTGTTTGCACACACGCTTGTGATTTTGCAGTGAAGGTTTTTTTCTGCCCATCGTTCCTACAGATGATGAAACCTTAGTTGTCAATGAATCTCTCAAAGATCTGAAACTAATCTTTCAGAGACCTGCTCTGGGGCCCTCTGTATTAGAAGAGAATTTACAAAGGAATACATTAGAAGATCTTACAGCCAGCAGTGACTTTCAAGGAATAATGCTTTAAAAGCAAAACTATTGTTTAATGGTGCCAAAATTCGTTCATTCTAGCAAAGCCTTGGAATTTCTTGCTGCAGAGCATTCATTCATTCATTCTTAAATGTCAGACTCCATGCACGCAGCCCAATTTGGTATTTATATGATGAACACTGCAAACCAATGCTCCTTAATATAGTTGCAGGCTTGTGATGGGATTATTTCCCTTGTGAAAAAGCAGGATATTAAGTCCCTTAGAAGATATGTGAAGTATGGCAGGTGCACAGCAATTTTGCAAGACTGAGGGAAAAAATGATACCTTGATATGCTGAGTTGAGGCCTTTTCTAATTTTTGACAGTTTACATTTCTGAGCTATCTGGTAAAAATCCTCTTTGGTTAGCACCACTGGAGCAAATTCAACTCTCAGCAATGTGGGTGTAGATCTGGAGCAATTCCATTCTGATCAACAGAGCTACTTCAAACATACTCTAGACCTGCTGATACACAGGTGACACGATGGAAAAAGACTAAGAGAGGAATTCTGTTCCTGAAATGATGATTGGCAATGGCTTGAACATTGCTTCTGTTTATCCCTGGGGGAATTACAACTGGTGAGGTGAGAGACCCATCCTCTGAGAGGGCCTTATTTCAGATTGGTGTTGTAAGAAACAATCTGAGACAAAGACCTCGCTCAGAGCCATATGTCTCTGCATCTAACAACTGGTTTGTGTCCCACTCCTGCCTGATGGGAACTGGATGCAGAGACAGAAATTGCTCTGGGGCACTGGGAAGCCATGAGCAGAGGGAGGACCAGACTCTGGTTTGGAGGGTGAGGCAGGTGCATCGGCTGTATTGGAAAGAAGCACTGAGTTAAAGTGTGTACAAAACAACTGCCTGGGCTTTTGCATATGATTGGGCAAACCATTTGCAGGACAGGAAGAGTGTGTGCATGTAGGGATCAAGGAATGATCGTTTCATGCCAAGTTTCAGGCTGTCATTCAGCCACATTTCCATTCTTCTCCCATAACCCTCCGAAACCAGTCAGATGAACAAGAGTATGATGCAGCTTCTCACTTGCTGGGGCCAGATTCTTCCAGCCTGCCCATTGAGGCAGCCTCAGGGAGCCATGGAGGCTGCGTGAGTGTGTTTTAGGGAGGGGAGGAGAGATGTTCATCTGGAAGGGACCCAAGACCAGACACCTTATGTGTCCCCTCTGTCCCACGTCCCCCACCCCCATCTGCTTGTCGGTCAAGCTGTAATTTTGCCTTCACAGGAAGAAGTGGCACGTTGCTGTACACCCTTTCCAGCACTTGGTAGCTGCCTCTCATTACTGCCACTTTGCTAAGGCTTTCGTGACTCTTGCCCAAGCTTAGCAGCTGGATTTTGGCAGCTTTCCAGGCACTTCCACTAATGCAACTCGAACTTACCGCAGATTTTTTTTTCTCAGGAGGTTCAGGATGCTGCTGGACTCTTAGGGATGCTTGCTTTTGCTGGCTGCCCTTCATCCAAGGCTTTAATTCTAGGTGGTTTACATCTTTGGAGTCATTAGAAGTGGGACCCGTGTGCTTCTCCCTGATTATGTATCACGGCAGCGTTTGATGGGAGCGAGGTGATGTATGACACCAGCACATCATCAGTCAGCCGTCGCAATAATGATGCATTAGCGTAATATGCCTTCAGGATGGAGTTGTACTGATGATGTATTTTCCAAAAGATGGAGTCCCAGAGAAAAGAAACAGTCTGGAGTTAATTCAGTATGAACGTGGCCACCGAGAGCACACAGTGTGCAGCTGATTGGGATAAGAAGGATGACTTACATTACCCATTCTGACCCTGATCCTTTCTTTTTGCCTTTTAATCTTTCCTTCTTCTTTCCCCCCTCCTTGCTTCTTTTCTCCTCCACTAGCACTTTTCCCCTCTTATTCTTTGTTCCTCTTTATCTTCTTATTCCTTTTTTTTTTTTTTTATTCACACTGGTGACTCTCATGGCCACTGGCTTTATTCATATATTCTTGTCTCTCACAGTCTGACCTTGTGTCATGCTGTATAACTTAATATTATCCCACTAGAAACTTTTTCCCCCCTCTGAGTGAGATAATATTAAGGTGACCTGTAAGTGCAATAGATAAAAATCTCCAGGCCATCTAGGCAGTGACATTAAAAATCATCACAACCCTTAAGTGATGGAGGGGGGGAAATCTTATGGGATCTTTCCTTGGCAAAGGCAGCAAATGTGGGCTGAGGAGTGGTTACCCCTGGGATTTCTCATAGCCTTCAGCTTCTGGAAGATGAGAAGTGTGTTAACCCATTCACACAGCTAACAATATTAAAACAACAAACAGTGCTCAATCAAACCCCGATTGTCATCTTTCATTGGATAAAAAGTAACCTTTCTAATAAACATTTCAACTAATAAAGACTACAAAAGTAATTATACTATTAGCTTGCTAGCCCCTGACACCCAGACATTCATTTCAAAGTAACTTTCCTGCAGTGTTTAGACCGAGACAATTGAATGACGGAAAGATATTATACCAAGACAAAACATAAATAAAATTGGCTTCAGTCTCGTCTGGAATTCAGGCTATACATGGAACTCAGATAATGCCCTCAGTCTAGTACTAACATGCTGTTAGTATCCACCTCAAGAAGAGATGAATTCTAGGAATTTAATCTTTCAACACTTTTAAATGTATATCCTGTGAAACAAAATATTTTGCAATACCTCACGATACCAAAATATTTTGGAATATATATTCACCAAGGAAAATGCAAAAGATTCAGTGTGACATTTACAGTTATTTTCTATTTGTGTTTCTACTTTACCTCTTGATTTATTAGTGCTGTTATTTATCCAAATTACATTAATACTCAGAGATCCCAATCAGGACATGGCAATCCATTGTGAAAGGCCCAGGGCACACACACTTGAAAAGGCAGTTCTTGCTTGGGCACTTAATCACTACATCCTTCACGGTGCAGAATTGCTCTTTATGTTTAGAGTGAGTTAAAAATCTTCTGAAAAATGCAGGGGCTTGTAGCCCTGGTGGCTGAAGTCATCTGTTTATTCATGTATAACTCAGGCACATCAGTGTGCCTCAGCACTGAGCTGAACTGACACAACAAGTGTTGATTTTCCATGTCTCGCTTGTGGCCTCTCTGCTAGAACAGTTACTAAGCAGGTCAGCTGTGGAGACATGCAGAAAATGGACTGTAGCCCCTTCTGCTCATTTTCCAGAGCCTACCATGCTCACTGCAGTCAGGACTGGGAAGCAGTGACCTGCAAGCTTGACATAGTTCTGCTCTTGTTGCTCCAAATTCGTTTCCAGTTTAATTGTTCAGGTGGGGAACTGTACTATCATTGCAACTGATGACTTGCTTTTCATTTAATTCCACCATGAGCTAATTCATCCTCAGCCTGTCCAGATGGAAAGCAAGGTAGTTTTATTCCCATGTTACAGGTAGTGAAATTGAAGCTAATTTAATTGACATACCCCAAAGAAGGAAAAGCATGAGTACCTTAGGAGTCGGCTATTCTTAAACACCCTTTCTGCTTCAGCCCAGAAAGGCAATTCTGCATTTTAACCCTTCTGAAATGCATCTATTCCTTAAGAATCAGCATGAATAATCTTGTGATTCTTTGATGTTCTTTTCCCATAAATTGCCATTGAGTTCCTCTACCAGTATTAGGTCGTAAAGTTTTGGATTGCACAAGAAATGTTGCCATATATAGCTAAGGGATGATCTTTGTTGCTTTCTAGCACCAAGGCTCTAATTGGCTGGTGAGATTGATTAACATGTGAAGCAAAGCTAAGGTCTTTAATCAATCTTAGAAGCCATTTATTGAGAGTATATGACAAAGCCATAAAGATTATTGCAAATGACAGATTTTAATATTAAAACCAGAACCTTCTGCCTTTGTAGATATTTGAATATGCTTCTTTTCTTTTATATTTTTTCCTGTTTATAATAAATTAAGATTAAAATGAAACAGATACAAAATAAAAGGATGAGTTCAAGAATGTATGCCTCTTTATCATTAGTCAGTAATATCCAGAACACTGAAATTCCTTGCCCTGGAATGCCTCGGAGCCCAGCCCAAGGTTCATTCACCCCAGGTAACACCTACTATCACTCCAAGGTGGTTACATATCATCATGTCTGATCTTGATGAGAAATTGGAAAGCACTGTACACACTATTCTCATTTCTCTCTTTGTAGAAGTAAAGTTGAATAAAGTATAGTTGCTTACATGAAATGTTGGTCTCAGTATATAAAGAAGTCATACGCTGAGGGCTGATCCCCTTCACTGCAAGGCAGAAGGGAACATTAATCCTGCACAGATATCAGATTCAGAACGGATCCTCAGGGAAGGTTAGGGGTTGTAAAGATAAACCTGTTCCTAAATCTGAAAGCTCAACCCAAGACTACACTTCTATGTAAGGAAGGGCTGTGCCAAGAAATTGCATAAGCATCTGACAGCTTGCTAGTTGGATGAAGCAGAGAGAGACACCTCTTGGGTGAGCTAACATATAGATAGTTATAATTATGTTTTTTCTATTTCTATCCACCTGTCTTGAAATTGAGTAACTATGCTGTTAAATTTGGATTGCAATAAAAACAGGCTTCTTTGCATTTACTTTAACATTTGCCTTCTGTTAAGAGTGACTTCAGAGTAACTGAAAGTCATCCCGTTGTGAGGACTTGACAGTCCTCTAAATGAGAGTCCTGGACCAACATCCAGAATTATCTCATAGGAAGAGCTGCACAGGACTGCTTAGTGGCTTGGAATTCAGGTCCTCAAGGACACCCAGAGAAGGCTTCCATTGCTCATCTTGGCCCAGGAGCTTCTCCATAGGACCAGTTCAGAAAACAAGAGCCAGGATAAGAATTTACTGGTAGTTATCATTTTTTCCAAATGTCACATTTTCAATCTTGCTCTGACTGCAGATTTCTTATCACATAGTTTTATGTTTCTTCAGCTCCTCTTCAGTCACCTCAGGTGAAATGAAAGGCCAGTCACATTCAAGATCAAGCAAAACTGTCATAATAAGGATTGCCAGGGTGGTTCAGAATAAGCCCAAATTCATCTCCTAATGCAGATAATATGAAACAGGGAGCAGCCAAGTGTGATTTTCTCATATCTTGCAAAGAAGAAGGAATCTAATTCCACCAAATTTGCAACCTATATTGTCAGATGAGGAAACCGAGGCACAGAGAAAATGACTTTTTTTTTTTAATGTGACCACACAAAGTAGCTAAGGAAATCCAAACGTCTGAAATGCAATTTCAAAGGCTTGACTATGACTTTAGAATATACTCTAATATATGCATTTAATACTCTAATGCATTCATTTAGGCTATAAATGCATGTCCTCAGCATTGAAGCCATGTTCATAAGAAGTGAGAATTTCCATGGGCAATTGAGTGATCTGGCACAAAAGGACTTAAGTGAAAGACCCCACAATTGATTCCCAGAAAGCCAGTGCTTGACCTAAGAGTAAACCCCATACCTTTGGTTTCTCTGACCAATGGAAAAGTGTCCTAAAAAAGGAAAAGGCCAGCAAAGGATAAGAAAGGAGATGTGCAATTTTGTTTCTAATGATGGAGTCTGTACGACCCTTAATGACCTCCTCCCATCTTTGGGCTCACAACACCCTGAAGAGTAACAGATGCATAGCTTGTAAGGCTAAACCAGGGCCAATAGCATAGCAAGATGGTTAGGAAAAAAGAGAACTTTTTTTTTTTTCAGATGCTAAGCCTGATCCTCTGCTTTTTATTGTGCGGGAGTGTCATAATGAGGGAAGTGTGCATATAGAAATTAGAGATGGGAAAGGCTGTCAGGTCATCTTGTCCATCCTCCTTACAATGAGAGAGGTTCTGAAAGAAAAATAGTATTAATGTGGGGCCAAAGAACAGGGAAGGAAAAAAAAATAATAAAAAAAAAAAAAGGCAGCAATTAAATGAAAGAAGTTCCAAGAGCATTAGTAGCTGTTATCAGTAATACAAGTTAATATGTAACATTAAGGCAGATGTGGGCATTAATTGGCCATTTACATTTGTGTGTGTGTAAAGTTATTAATGACAGACAAATTCTAATATATATATCCTGTCCATGTCCACGGTAACAGTCAGAAAGAGTCCTCATTCAATAGGATAATGAGGCAGCTAATGGGTGATCCAGCTATTTGATCTGTATTTTTAGTGTATTTAAATAGAATAACTACAATATGGTAACTACAGCTGATACCCAGCAAGTAAAGATAGAGAGAAAGAGGGAGATGGCATTTCTTTGCAGGGAAAAGAGCTGGAAACATTACTTCAAAGTTCACACTATGGTCAAGAGCAGCAGGAAACATGAAGGACAGAATATAACACGTGAAACACTGCACTCTGGGAACCTCTATCGTGGCACAACCCTGGTCAAGAATGCCACCAGGGAGGAATCATGCCCTAATCGAGTTAATTTTACCAGGGGTCAAATCCTACATCTTACAGATCTCTCCAAAATTTTGCATGGAGCTCATTTGCAGAGATGATGTTGTCGCTGCCTGAGTAGCAGATTGCAAGCAACTCCATGGTCCCAAAGTGCTCTGTCCCAGCAGCCATCCCTGACCATGTTCTCCGAGCAGATGTGGCAGTCTCCTTGGCACACACCAAGAGCTCAACGGGGCAAGATCGACTCCAATGGCACAACTGATAAGACAAGAAGGAAAATCTCGTGGTGTAAAATGAGGCCAGATGCTCATTGGAAGCAAATAGCATGGGTGTAAAATGAGGCCAGACCTTTTGTGTGGCTGGAGCCAGAAAAAAATGCAGGAAAAATAAACAGAAGAAAATGGTGGTTGTTAGATACTAGGAGAGACACAAAATAGTTCTCTAATGAAGAAAATAATTGGTTCTACAGCTTAAGCAAACTGTCCAATACTTTTTTGATTGATGGATATGAGTGTTTCCCACACCATTGTTTAAAAGGGTTTGTGGGAATGGTGCTTAACTTCACAACTGACCTTTACTAACTATTTACATGCTCAAATAGTTAAAATGCCTATTTGTCTGGCTCAGTAGCCCCTCCTGAAAAACCCTTTGCACCTGAAACATCCAGGCAGGACAATCTCACTGGCCTGTCAATGGGATGTGGGATTCCAAAGAAGGAGGTCAGAGCAGCCTGAGCACCGGGTCTTCTTCTGAGGTACTGATCTCATCTTCTGAACAAGAGGATGGGAATTTCTCCAAAGGAGGAGTTAAATAAGGTAAACACCAGGTAAATCCCAAGATGCCCATATCTCTGCATCTAGAGAGAAGACCCACAGTATAGATATTAAAACTGTGGTTTTGAAGGAGGCAATTAATTTCACGTGACTTCCTCGTGGGGGGGCCTGTTTCCATCTCCCAGAGGTTGTAGGTGAGGGATTGAAAAGCAGAATTCCCAACCCTTTTCTTTTTTTTTTTTTAATTTTTTTCCCAGCCAGCCAAGCTATCACATTTCCCACCCTCCTGCAAGGGTTAACGAGAAACCTTTTCTGTGCCCCTGACTTTTGTCTTCCCCCCTCTATCCTCTTGCTTCCCTGGCCGAATCCATTTGCAAATGATATCACTTGTCTGCATATTGTCACTCGCCGCCTGCCCACCCATTTATCAAGTGTCTGCAGCTCGGTGCAGGCTTTGCCCTGTCCTCCCTGCTCCATTGTTCCTCCTGACCCAAGGGAAGGTGTGTGCGTGTGAGCCGGGGAGGGAAAGATGGGGGCTCTCCCACAGCACCCGGAGCCCGGGAAGCGAATGGTTGTGCAGCTGGGAAGACACAATTACACCAGGAGACTGACAGCTCTCCCCCTCCTCGTCTGGCATTGACAGATGACCTTGCAGGGACAGCAGCCCTGGGCCTCCCCACAGACATTAGCTGATATAATGGGCTAGACTGGACATGCCATAGTGAGAACGTAGGAGGTAGGTAAATCATCCCGGCTCGGTGGAAAATCAACTCCGCCATTTACTTTCACAATAGGTTTCCCTTCAAACTCATAAACTTGTTTCTCAGTAACCCTAAAGCGAAATGATCATGGAATTTGAACACAACATTTACCGAGTCCTAATGAATAACATAATTATCACTTTATGCAAATCGAATCTCATTTGCATCTGTGAATATTTAACTATTAAAAACAACGCTTTGATCTTGAATAAAAATATGTATATCACATAATCATAGCCTTATGGAACATGAAAAAATATCTTTTTTTTTCTTTTTTCTTTTTTTTAACTGTACAGTTTTTTTTTGGTGCTCGGGTTTGCTGTTTGAACCTTCTCGGCAGGGACTCCATCTGTGGAGATTCTTCCCTGAGGATGTCCACTGGGGTCTCTCCGTGGCTGTCATCCCAGCTGGGCACATCAGGCCTTTCTCTTCAGGTCACTTTGTCATTGAGCATGGCTGCCTTCTTCAGTTTGCTGTTCTTTCTCCCCTGGTAGTGTCCACTTTGGTGGCAAGAGCAAACAGCAGCTTGGAAACCCAGGTGGGCTGAGTCCTAATATATAACACACCACACCAGAGATTTTGCCAAGAGATGGGTACTTTAATTACATTAATTAGAAAATAAGGGAAGAAGTCAAACTCTGCTTGCATATTTAAATCAAGCCACAGTGATGCAGGTTTTTCTCTTAGGGAATGATTACCAGAGGAAGTAATCTTTTTTTTCCCCACTGAAAGCTGGTTCACAGGATAGCCCAGGCACTTCAGGCCAAGGATCTAGAAGCATTCAGGTGCCCAACACCCATGGATATAATGTAAAAATTGCTAGGAAGCAGCTCTTTTTGCCAGTCTGGAGATTCAAGCTATGCACTCTGATATGTGCAGTGATAAAACTCATCTTTTCATACACTGGAAATAGTTTCACCAGCTCTTGTCCTGTGTTATAGGTTGGAAAAGACTCAGCAAATCTTGTTTCATTCACAATTAGAAAAATAGTTTTAAAGAAATTTTCCACTATACCAAGTAACTCCTTATCTGCAAAGATCATAATAGGTCATTAAATGAAATAAAACTAATAAAGTATAACTGGAAACTCTAAATTCCCCCTGAAAGTTGTCATTAATTATGGGTCCTGATCAAGGAGGGGTTATCTACTAAGTGGCCTCAAGTTGTCTACCAGACTGGGGTTGGTAAAGAATATCAGGGCATTAATTGCCCCTTGCTTCTATCTGGAGTCTTGCTCGGGATGTGAAAGGACATCCCCTCCTGTGATGATTGGAGACAACCCTTTGCTGCACCTCCACCCCAGCCCATCATCCCCTCTCAACTCCAGGCTATCAGCTATTATCCCACCCTGACTGCAGTTTTCCTGAACACCAAGGGATCCAGACAGGGACACAATGCATGTGCTTGACACTAATTTAGAGAGGATGTAGATCTTCACAGAAGAAGATAAAATAACCCCAGCACATTGGTTCCAGCTCTTATCTCCAACCCCTCTTAAGTATTTTGCCCTATGGAAGTTTTTCCTGGAGCAAGGTTTGGTACCCATGTTTCTTTCTTTTTTTTCTTTTCTTTTTTTTCCCAGGTAATCTTTCCTGAGATTAAAAAGAAAATAATATTTTTTAATTACTTTTTTTTTTAATATATTTTGTTGTAATCTAGCATCTCATGATTATTCTACAAAACACTGTAAACACCTTTCACAGGACTGACTGAAAGAGTCTCTCCCTAGGATACCCTGAGGGTCTGTGGGCTAAAATGCTTTTCCATCTCTCCAGAAACTGAACTTGGGTCACCCTCATCCTGGCAGAGCACACTAACCACTGAGCTGTTGCAAAAACTAGGAGTGGTGAGGAAGGAAACAGGTGGTAGCACTTGCACCTCTTCTGATATTTTGTAAGCAAAGGCTGGTGTAGAAATTTAACTGCAGGACTGCTTGTAGTGCCACAATTCCCAGTTGGACTTCAGTCTGCACTGTTTAGAACTGGAGTGTTGGTTTGAACTTTGCAGTTTGGGCTTCAGTCTAGCGAGTGCATATTTTAAACAAAGAAAACATTTGGCAAATAGTTGATTCTGCATGCAGGCAATGTCCCTCAGCTCCACACCATTTATTTTTACAAGGGTCTGAGGGAGACACGTTTCTCTAAAAATAAAAGGTATCCACATGAGGCTGAATTATTCCTTCCCAAACACAAACTGATCTCGTGCTTGTTTCCAAGCTCTCTTTCAAATTGGAACAACAAAACAGCACTGTACTCAATGAGTCTATGGCTACCACTTTGTCTTTCCAGCCCCAAGACAGACACGTTGCTTCTCTGATGCTAAAATGACCCCTAACCTTTGAAACTTTACAGATTATAGATGGCATTTCCCACACGATGTAACACAGTCAAGCCAGCAGCTGATGCAAAAGCAAATGATTGGAGAAGAGTCAGATACTAAAGATCTGAATTAATTTTTTTTAGCTCTAGAGCTTCTCTTTGCAACAAGCACAGGAAGATTATTTTCTTCAAATCACTCCAGACCTCTTAATGTGTGTATCTTACAGTTTAATGATGTGTAACAGAGAAACTTGTAGATCTGCAACAGGGACTAGAGAAAAAACAATTCAGATGCCAAGACTGATTTGGTATTTTTAATAAAGTACCAAAAATCTTCCAGCATGTGGTGGGTTGATCCTGGCTGGACACCAGGTGCCCACCACAGCTGTTTTATCTCTCCCCCTCCTTAGCTGGACAGAAAAAGAAGGAGAGAAAATATAATGACAGGCTCATTGGTTGAGATAAGGATGGGAAGAGATCACTGAGAAATTACTGCCACAGGCAAAACAGACCCTACTTGAGGAAAAGAGTTTAATTTATTACAGATCAATCAGAGTAGGAGAATGAGAAATTTACACATTGTCTGTCCTTCCTCCTAAAGGAGAGGACACCTCACCTCATCCTCTTTCTCCAGGGGTCAATAGGTTCTGCAAGGAGGCTTCCCATGGGAGTTACAGCCTCTTTTGGGCACATCCACCTGCTCTAGTGTGGAGTCTCCATGCCAGGCTGCAGGGGGATGTCTGCTCTACTGATACCCTCCATGGGCTGCAGTGCCTGTCTCCCCATAATCTTCACCATGGACTGCAGGGGAATCTCTGCTCCAGCTTTAGCCCATCTTGGAGCTGTTTTGGAGCTGGATACACTGGCTCTATCAGACACTGGAGAAGCTTCTGGCAGCTTCTCACAGAAACCACCCCTGTTATCACCCCTGCTACCTAAACATTGTCACACAAACCCAACCCACAGCATATTTTGAATAAATGATGCTTCTTTCTGTTTGCTTGCCCACTCTGCTGGGTGATCTCCCTCCTTCACTGCGAGGGCTCTCCCTCAGGAGGGCATCCAGAAATGACCAGGGGAAATTTACGCTTGAGCATCTTGATTCAAAACATCTAGAAAAACAGGTGAAGGAGGATGTGAATGTCAAGTGTCTTTGTCATTGCCTCCCTTTTTTTTCCAAGGTAGAGAACAATGAGGCCCAGATGTGATCATTGCAGGAATGCTAAAAATGTCCTAAGTTATTCTGCAGGCAAGAAAAGCCAGAGGAGGTCAGGCCAAAGAGGCTTAGGGTGTGTGCAGGGCAGGAGCTGTTCAGAATGCATTTTTTAGTGTGCAGTATCCATTACCAACTGATGTCAGAGATCCTCTTATAAATGGATCATCTAATGTTTTCTCTTAGAAGGTGGGAAAACATCCATGCCAAAGTTTCAACACATGTATTTGAAGGGAAAATTGTAGTTATGAAGACAGAAGTTCTGTTTTGACCAGCTAAGAGTGGCAAGTTCAAAGTTTTATCCTTCTGTCTTTTCTTCCCATGGTAGGATGATTACCACTAAAACAATAAAAAGCTGGAAACTTCTATGCTGTGTGAGAAAAATGTTCTGGAGCTCTCTATTTCTGGATGATAAGTGAACTAACCCTGCTTTCATCTAGCACCCTGCTGTCAAGTAAGCAGGTTTGAACAGGCTTGGGTACATAAAGTGCAGCATGTGTTGGTCTGTGTTTCTAGGACAGAACTCCAGTTTAAATAAAGTTCAAGATTATATCCTTGTGGATAGTTTGCAAAGAACCACTAGCCTCCAGCAGCTCCCAAAAACTGCTGCCTTTGCTCAAAATAATAGCTAAACTAAGGGCATGCTGCTGTCTCCTTGGCTCAAACAGGAGCTGTGGCTTCTTTGCCAGGATGTTTCCCATATCACAGGGGTTTCCCACATGAATGTACCTACATGCCAGCATCTGCCGTGGTGGCTGCTCCAGGCCACATCTGAATCAGAACCCCACCTCTGCCCTCTGCTTTAACACCTCTTGAAACCTCCACAGAAAAAGTTTTATATCCCTTTTCTCCCAAATCAAGAGCAGTTTTGGGGAAAGACCTAACAGGTCTAAGGATCTGAGATAAGGATGCAAAGGTCAGCAGGAAGCTGGACCCAACACCCACCTCTGCCTTGGCCATCCCACTCACCACTGGCAGCACATCAGCTTCTCTCACCCCATCCCCAGGGGCAGGACCATACAACCCAGGAATTCCTGGGTTTGCACACCTGCAAACGTCCCTTCTTCCAAGCATTGTTTCCTCACTCAGAGCTCTCATTTCCAGCCCATCCTGCCTGGCTTCTCTGTTCAAGGGTGGTCCTCACACCCAGGTCTCACACTTTCAACTACCCAGAAGAAACTCCTGAGGTAGAGAAGATCAATCAAAGACCAAGAGCCTACTAATGTCTTGCTCCCATTCAAATCAAAACAGAGGTTAGGAGCAGAGGGTTTTTTTCTTGGCTAACTAGGGTGGTGCATCCAGCATTTGCACCATTGCAACCAGCCCTATCTTATTACCTTCCCCATGGAACTTCTGCACCATGGGTTGGAAACAGGTCATTCTCTGCACCAGCAAAGCCAGACTGTGAATGGAGAAAGGTGAAGGTTGCCCAGTACAAACACCTTCTCCTGGCTTTTCCTAATGTAAAAGTAGTTCTTCCTAATGGCAAGACTTTGCTGGTCACAACCCTTTGTAGGACCAAAATCAGTGTTTCATTTACTCACATTTCCTAGGATTTCACTTTAGTTTGTCCATATTTTCATACAGGCATTAAACTTTTTTTTTTTTTATTTTGCTATATATATCTCAAGTAGAAATCCGTTCAACCAGAATTCCCTTAAAAAAAAAGGTTAAAAGATTTGCAGTGAAGAAATGTCAAAATACACTAGCTTATAATTGCCCTCAAATATGCAGTTTTATATATTTACTTCATGGAGAGGAACCTTGGCATATATTTAATTAAAGAAATGGAGCCTGCAGGAGGTCTTGGAATGGAGCTCATTGTATTTTGGTTTGGGGTGAATTTCATAATCTGCTCTATAGTTTTATTAATCTCCTGAAGCATGAACAAACTCCAGCTATTTCTGTAGAAAATGGGAAGGAAATAAAACTTAGAAGCCTTTGGAAGTGGTTTTAAACATAGCAAGAGGAATTACAGTATTTAATGTCAGAATCTAGACAATTATTACAGAATAAATGGCTGCATGCAAGAGAAATAAACTTTGAACCAAGGCTGCTAATTGATACTTCAACAAAGGAGACATTTTTATGAAATAGAAATTCTGAAACAGACTTTTAGCACTTTTGTCAATTAACCAACAATAAAGGTTACAATCAGCACCGGGAAAGCCTGCAGTCTGATTCCTGTTGACATCATCTTTTTTTATGAAAGCTAGAAAGGTTAACCTGAAGACCTGCAGAACAAGAACCCAAGAAGTGAAACTTTGGTGAGGTTCCTAACACCAACTACTGCATCCAGGAAAAGAGTGCAGAAATATGTCACTTGAAAGGCTAGTTGGTGGATGAAATACAACCAGAGCTTGACACTGCAGAATGGGGTGCCACACAAATTGGAAAGTCACAGAGCACTGGAACAAGATCCCCAGAGAGGCTGTGGAGTCTCCTCTGGAGATTTTCCATCCCTACCTGGCTGTGTTCCTGTGCTGGATGAGATTCTATTCCATGGGCCTGCTCTGCACTCAAAGATCTCCATGGTCCCTTCCAATCCCTGACATCCTGGGATCCTGTGACTCCATCCTGAAACAAAGACTAACACTTTCCTCCTCCTCTCTCTTCTTCCTGGGCTGCCAGGGCTAGAGGAAGAGTGACCAGAGAGGTGAAAACGGTGAAGTAAAATGCTGCAAAATATGACTAATTCTATTTTTGTCATGTCAGCTCAGGTGTCAGAGAGTTGTAGGTCTAAAAACCAAGCCAACCTTGTTATTTTTCACTGCTTTACTCCTCCTCGCTTCTGCTTTTTCTCACAGGAAAGATAGTGGAGGTTAAAATGTGTGGGGATGGGGGTGTTTTCCACTGAAATAAATGTAATATAAGTATAAAAAGGAAGAATGTAAATTTCCATGGCAAAGCAAAGAATTTGAGAAATATCCCATACACACAAAACCAACTTGTTCATTAAGAAGAAAAAAAATAAATCTTCAAGAAGTGTATTTATATTTCCCTGGCTGGTAACTGAAAAGCTTCTTGATCTATAAACCCAGAGTCATGTACCAGTAGGAGTACAAGCATTATATATACCAGCTGCCTTCAAGTCCTGTACACATGGCAGAAAGTATAAAGTAGGATGAGTTTAACAGCACAGAGACCTTAAGCATATAATTTTAGCCAAAGGGAACTCCTTACAGAAGACCTGAGACAAAGAGCTCTGTGTCACAGGATCACAAGGCTTGATTAATTATGTGCATGCTTCAGCCAAAAGTACTGCTTCTGTCACTGTTCAACATGCTTAGAGTTGAAGGTAAAAGGAGATTTCACACCAAAAGAGAAAAAAAAAATGCACTGTTGTAATATCTAACTTCCACCTACCCTGATGCACACTGAAATCCTCTGCCCTAGGTTAGAGACATCCCAGTGTGCCAGGTCTGGAGTAAATCTGGTACCTCAGGATGGGATTAGAGAAGCTGGAGAGGAGAAAAAGAAGCTGCCCAAGCTGACGGATAAGAAATGTCTACAAGAGGCCTTGTGGTGTGAAGTATTTAGTGGTGAGGCAATTAAGCAGAGGCAGTTACATAGCTACTGCTGGGAGAGAAGGTGGCACCTATCTCCTTTGGGAGTCCTAGTTGTAAATCCTTTCCTGGAGATAAGAAAAATACTAAAAAACAACTAACAGTCACCTCCCCCATATTTTTCCCTTAGCCACATAAGAGGTAGGAAATCTGCTTTCAAGTCTTCCTCCTCTCTTCTCGCCCACACACCTGATTAGAACCTTGATCTCCCATTGAGGAGAGTGGCCTCACCACCACCCTCTCAGGTATTTGGGAACAGGACTTTCTTAATACCCTTTGCTGAATCTGATCTACTTTGCTGTAGCTAATTAAATACCTGCATTCAATTATAAACCAAACCTGACTCTCCCACCTTTCTCTGAGAGGCCAAAGGATGAGGATATTCCCCTAGGATATGAGACACTCCAGTTTAAAGAACTTCTCCTGAGGAGATGGGCTCAGATGGCTAAGAGTTTTGAAAGGACTGGTTCCCAGAAGACCTTGAGGCATTTCCCACTCCACTAAGCTTGTTCAGAGCATGCCAGGAGGTGACCCGTGTACTTACCTGCACCACTGTAGTATCAGTTTTGCACCTTGTAGGTGCTCATGTCACTAGTTCTTCAAATCTCTGGGGATACAGACTCTGTGGCCATCAAGAATCCACTCCAGTGCTCCCCTTGGGGGAGTTTTGAGCAAGGCAACACTGGGCATAAATACCCTTTGAATCAACTAATTCCTAGCTCAGTCCAAGCTATTGAGGTTGGCCAAAACTCTGAGCAGCCTAGTTGAGGGTGTCCCTGCTCACTGCAGTGGGGCTGCACTAGATGACCTTTGGAGGCCCCTTCCAGCCCTAACCATTCTATGATTCTACCCCATTTTCAGAGGTGGTTGTTACCTATTGATGCTCTCTATGGATGTCTGATGGGTCACACACACCTGCCCAGGAAATCCAGCTGGAGCACTGCTCCTCCTCCTGGATCACTGCAACAGTGATGGTGCTTGTGCTTATTGCTCCACAGGAACTGACAGCGCCAGAGAAACATTTTGCCAAGGATAGGAAAGACTGGCTGTTCCTCCACCTACTTTCAGAATCAAGGGGAAGTATTAGAGTCCTCTTAAAGAGGAGAAAATGCATGGACATGAAAATAGGGTGGGAGGATGAAACCTGTCTGCATCAGGCATCCTCCTCCCTCCGGTACTACAGATGCCCTATCAAGAGGAAAAGGTTACATAATGAAAGAAGTCTGCCTACAAAGCCTGCTGCTACAAGAGTTTGCCAAGAAAAGAGACTGTCTTGAGAGTGCCTTACAACAGCCTTAAAGCAAGACATTGCAAGCTAGAACCTCAAAGCAGGATCTCTGACTCATAACCTAGAAGGGATTAAAAAGATAGAAAGGCCACTGAGTCAACCAAAAAAAGCACATAACAGGGCATCTCTGGAGAGGCTCACTCATTAATGTTACTGCTATTGCAAATAATAATACTGGGGGGTTTTGATTACTTTGGAGACTTGAGTGACTGAGACTCATTGTACTTGGAATTCAACAAGCAAAGAGAGAATTTGAATCTAACAGAATGATGGACAGATGAACACTCTGAATTTTGGTGTTCAGTGCCATCCCCTTAAGCCAGACTAACTATGAATACTGTGACTCAATTGACTGCTACGCCCATGGATCATGTCATAAATACAATTGATATGACCAATGAACAAAGAGAAATAGTGTTGCTGCCCACTATTTCCATGTTGTCCAAGTAGTTTTGTCTTGCTCTATTTTTGACTCAATTCTGTTATTCTTGCAGCCAGGATTGGGATATGCATTGGCACAAAGGAAGGAAAATGGAAGTGTTGCTTAGCTGCCTGGTGAACCGTGAAATAAAATAGTCTTCTTTTGATTCAGATTTTGGTTAACAATCTGAGATTGCCTGTGTCAGATGCCAGTAAAACTATTATGGCTCTCAAAAGTGGCCAATTTCTGATACTTCACTGATACATCTGGAACTGCTCATCATTTGTACATACATGTATGAATCATACATCATTCTCTTCCCCTGAGCATTGTGATTCACATGCTGATGATATCAGGAGATCCCCAGTGAGATGAGGGTTAGGGGGCACCAGTGCACTTGCTCAGTCTGTCTGAAAGAAAAGCTAGGAGCTAGAAAGCCCTGTGCCCCATTTTTGTGCACAGACAGTTGAGGTACAAGTGAACAGACTTGAAGATGCTACAGGCAATCTATAGTAGGGCTGGGAACCAAATACAGATTTCCTGAATCCTATCCAGTGTCTTAACCTCAAAAGAGTCCTTTCTCACTAATCAGGTATATCAGACGAGTCATCAGACACCTATATGTATATATGCTTACCCTCAGATTTGTATACCTCTGTGGTCCTGAAAACTAGTTTGTTCTCTCCTGCCTCACCCACAGAGGTTTGATAAGGTGGTAAAACCAGCTTAAAAACTTCCTTTGTTCTGATGGCAGGCACTGCAAATAGCAACTCTGCCCAAGCCTCTGACCTTGGTGGTGAGGTCCTGAGAGCTGAAAGAGCTGCTGGATGGGCTAAATCCATAGGGAATGCTCTTCCCAGCTTGTGCTGTGTCAGTTGTCTGGTGGAGTTATCAGTGGCTGGACATATGGTCCTAATGAAGGAAATGTAGGCAAACTGCTGAAAGAGGCTCATCAACAGTTCTCCAAAACCACTTCACCTGTAGACAGAAAGTAGAAAAGATGTGGTCTGCTACACAGAAAGTGCACAGGTCTCAAAGAGAAGCCAAATAGGATGGAAGCTGTCAGAAATCACTGAGGATCCTGTTACCCTCAGCAAGTCCTACCAGATTAGAGAAGCAGGGATTCCAGAGCCGTGTGAAAACTCCAGGTGAATTTGTTAGCCATCGCTCCGTTACTTCGTCAATCTTCATGAGCAGAAGCTCTGTCTTTCCATTTCCCCTGGGAGCAGGTGCTGCAGACCTCGTCTCTAGGCGTGACTGAAGTCTGCTGTGTTGAAAGGAAAGTTGACAGAGGTAGCAATAGGCATGACAGGAGCATATGAGACTCCTTAAGCTAATCATTAAAGCCCAGGATCAAGCAAGCGAGTGTATACATGTGCCTCTGACAGTCTTGTCAAGCCAACAGAAAAAGAGGAAATGGGGGATGAACTCCTGAAAAAGTAACAGCTGAAAAGAGAGGCTGGTGTGATAGGATGGCAATTCCCAAAAAAAATAAAAATAAAATAAGGTTATTCAGGCAGTGGTATATGCTGGTATTAGCTAAAGACATAAAAAGCACATAAGGAAAATGTTGTGAAACTGGAAAACCTTATGGAAATTAAGACAAAAATCAACAGTTTAGAGAGATTAACCTATTACCACTGGAAAAGATGGAGTGGAAAAAAAAGAATAAAGGTGATAAGTTTTAGAACTTCTGCAGCTGGTGGCAGAGCTTCTAGAGATCTCATTGGTGCCAAGACTTCATCTCAGGAGCCTTGCTATAGGAGGACACCACTATTTTGACCAGCTGAAAGTATTGAGCATGGAGAGACCAAGCTTTTCAGCTTTTCCACCATTCCCACCACCCATTGATCTGATGAGCTCCCCGTTAACACCAGTGTCACTCCCAAAGACCAGCATAGCACGTGGGTACATCTGCACCTCACATTATAGTGCTAAGTGAGTTAGCTCTAAAACAACTAGCTTGAGGACGAGAAGCAATCCAGACTTATTAGCATGGTGCACTACCCATGCTAATTTATTGTGCTAATGCAGCTACACCACTTCTAGGTATCTCTGAACAACACGGTGTTGTGAGATCCGGATCTGCCAAGAACAGAGATGTGTCAGGAGGTTCAATGAAGAAGGTCTGAGACTAACAGGTTGGTTGGTAATGTGAGGTACACCGAAGGAGGCTATTACTTTGTGCTGCTTTAATGCCTTCTAATTTTTTTAATTAAAGCTCGGTTACAATATCCCGTAGGGAAAAATCCCTTGCTGGCAAAAAGAGGAGGCCAAAAAAACCTCACAAGCTCTTTTCTGGCATGAACGTCTATTACTCTAAGTAGCAGTCCAGCCCAAACTTGCAGAAGAATAAAGCTACCACACTCCTACCACAAAGACTGCTGTTCTTTGCCAGTAATTGCTGTTTTTCCATATACAAGGACCAGATCATCTACTTTCATTCAAAATTACTTCTTTTTAGATTAAGGGAAGAAGAGGAGAGAGGGGAATTAAAATAAGATGCAAGGTCTCCAAGAGAGATCAGCGTGTGTTCGTTTCCGTGACAGGCTGGAGCAGGCAAAAGGAAAATGGCTACTGTCTCTGCACACACACACACAGAATTTCTTTGAAATTCCTCGTGTTGCTGGCAGGCTTAAATGTTTCCCTTATTACATCAGCCTTTCAGGGATCCCAGTCATTTAGCTGCACTGATATCAATCCTCACAAATGGCTGAAGTCCAGTGAGGTAGCAGTTGGATGAGTGTTTGCACTCAGGAACAAGACAGGTGCCCAGCTACACAAAGGTTTGGCTCCAAAAGATGATGCCACCAGTGCCATCTCCACGTGCACCCTCAGATAGGGTTAGGTCTGAACTTCCCCACCTGACTGTGACCGTGTATATCCCACACTGCATATGTGGGGAAGAAAAAAAAGCATCTTGTTAATTCAGTGTTTGTACCATCCCAGTGGTGGTCTACAAGCCAGGTCCTATCAGTGTCCCTGTTATAGAATAGCAAAAAAACCAGGAATAATGCACTCCTGGTAAAACTTCTGCTGGATTAGTCCAGGGGAGAGCTGGCCTTGGTGAAGGCAGCAGGGCAAGGCTGCCAGCAGCTGGCTGCTCTCCGTGCTGCAAGGAAGAGATTGATCTGTGGGGCTGGACAAGAGAGGGACAACCTGATTTATGGTTCTGTAGCTGCATTAGAGAAAGGAGCTCTGGCCTTTTCCTTTCAGCAGAGGTGTGGGCATCACTTAATTAGCCTGAAGAAGGTGGAAAGCATTAAAACCTCAGGAAACTCTTGTATCTGTGTGAGAGTAAAAGCGTTAGGCAGATAAAATTACCTGCTAAGAATTAATTTGGCTTTCTCTGAAGCTCTGCTCTTGTTTCCACCCCACATGCACGTACTCTCCAGAATGCACAGACAAATGCATGCACGCAAATACTAAACAAATACATTCACCTTGAGAACATTATTGACTATTCGATATGGTTGGGCTGCTTAAGTTAAAAACTCTCCAAAGAAAAGAGTTTGCAGATTTCTGTCAGCCAGAGATCTATTACTCATGCTCAACCATCTGGTATTTAATGAGAATATGACAAGCTGATTGTTATTTTTTTTTCACATGGCAAATTGAAAAATGCGACTTTTTGATCTGTATTTTAATTACACCCCCTCTGATCTCTCTCCCTTGCACTTTCTTAGGAATAGGACTTTGGAGAGTAAACACTCTCTGACTTTCCCTATTAGCCCTGCCCCTCGAATGGCTAAAAAAGAAATGAGTTTCTTTACATTTCTCTTTTTCACCTGTGATCTGCAGAGGTTAAGAAAACTCTTTTCATCCCAGCTGAACAGCCACAGAAGGGCTTCTGATGAGAGGTGAGACTGCCTGGCTCTGCAGACACCCCCAGCCCATTGCAGATCCCTGACATCCTGCTTTTTCCACATCAGGTCTCACGGAAAGGGAGAGATTTCATGTTACATTTCACATTACAAGCATTGCTATCATCGACAGATTCATCGTTTTGCTCAAACGTTGAAAACATGATTAAAAACAATCCCAACAAAACACTTTTTTTTTGCCACACAAAGAGGAGAAGATGTTACAAGCCCTCAAAATCAGAATTTCTATCAGACTAACCCCGCTCAGTTCATGACAAGTTGCTACCTGCCTAGCTGGGCCTCATGCATAGAGCTGAAGCTAAATCAGACTATATATGAAAGCCTGACTTTAAAGGGACAGGACCCAATCACATGACACATTTTTGTCCAAGTTCCACTATCATGTGACAATCTACAGTAGATTTATGAAATTAAGCACAGATGGCTACTTTGTTTTTGTTCTTTGAACTGACAGCTGCTGGTGTAAAAATAAATTAAATTAAATTTCATATAAGTCAGACTTAGAGATTATTTTTTTTTTGTTTAAATAATCTTTAAGGCCCCCTCCCCCCCTCCAGCACACACACACATATATTTTAATGTTTTACTGGTTCTCACCTCTCAGCCCACACTCAGGGCAAACTCCCAGGAGCCTTCCCCAGTTGCCCTGGCAGTGACCTCCCTCCTTATCTGGGCACAAACCTCTCAAGGGACACTGGACATCCAGCCCCCATCCCCAAACTGATTCCGGGTGCTGGTGGGGACAACCAGTGCCAAGCCTGGCCAGTGGGCATAGCTGAATCAGGGCCATTTAAAGCCACTTTCCATCAGGAAACCCATCTAAAAGAAGGGAAAACCCCATAAATTCTCCACCCTGCAAGCCTGAGGGAGAGTATTCCTAAGCCCTTAGGAATTGTCAGCTCTGAAAGGCTGCATCTGCCAACAGAAGTGGGAGGATTGTTATTAACTGAGCTGCTAATAATCTGAATATATAGGGAAAAATTAAGGAAGTCACTTCTACATAAGGAAAGTAATGGCAGGTGCATAAAAGAGAATGAGATGACTTTTAAAGAAAACAATGTTTCAGGATTAGCCAAAGGGTTCTCCTGTATTCACAAATCTCCACGGAGCACTTTAAAGTCTTCTATGTTTGTATCACTTAAAGTGCTGCTATTTTAGGTCAGTGTAAATAAGTCATGTGTGCCGTCAGCCTTGTACAAGTGCTTTCTGCTGCTTAATAATACATGTGCTTGTCCATTATAGGGGCTACACGAGTATGTGTTGGGATCTCGAGGCAGTCATGCAAAGATCCTGGGTTTGGCATGGCTGCTTAATGCTTTGAGTTGAGGGTATAGGGTATATAATTGTGATGACCCGATGACCTAGAGCAGGGCAGAGGCTAAACCTAGCTCTGATCACAGCAGCCAATAAATAATTCATGAGAAACCATACCGTGGTATCACAGCTTTCCTCCCCAGTTATGCCAACAAGCCGGAGCTATCACCTTTCATTTTATTTTAAACACAGTTATCAGGATTTGAGGTAGCAAGCCCCGTGGATTGATCACATTAGAATTCTGCTATTTCAGCTGCATTTCAGCAGTTTGCTGGGGTTTTGGTGGGTGTTTTGGGAATCAGAGTGTCTCAGATTCCCTCGCAGAGGTGCGTGGCAGAAATGATGCTGCTCAGATGCAGCATCTGACAGGGCACAGCAAGCAGAGCATCCCTGACTGATACTTTGAATACACATAGGTACTGAGCTCCAGTCTCAGCTGTCTTTTGGGCATCCAAAAGACTCCCCCCACCCCCCCAAAAGCCATTCAGATGATTGGCAGTGGAAGCAGGGCATTCTGAAGCTGAGATCCCCACTGATCCAATATTTGCAGCTCCTGTATTGTTCACTCCCTTTTGTGTCCCAGCTCTCTCTGGGTCTCTTTTTCCATTTACATAATGGTTTCATCATATGTGCCTACCCAGAAATTAGGACATGGGGATCCTGTGCTTTGCAGCCCTTTAGGCAAGACAGCAGCAAACACGATTAGTTTTACTAAGGGTCTAAATTGCACAACAATCTGAATACAAGACAGAGTGCTTGAACCTTCTAGATCCTAATCAATTGATCATTTTGCACATTTACAGTGAAATGTAGAAGTGACAGGGAAAAAAAAACCAAACTAGGCCTGTCCATATTGCATAATTACTGAGTTAGTGCTGAAAATCACTGAGGTGTTGGGAACCATGAAGTCCTGTTAGGAAGTTGCTGTGTCACGTTTTCTCATCCAACTGGGTAGTCATCACCTTGGCTTAGAAGTGGGTTCTCATACCCTGAGCCAGTTGCTTTACCTTGGAGTCTGTGGGGAAATTGTGAAGAAAATGCCTGTTTTTCCTGATGGGCACCTGCAAGAGCTCATTGGGTGATATTTGTAAAAGATTTTGCCTTATATTCCTGTGATCTTCCCAAATAATTCAGATTTGTCATTCCTCCAACATAAGGAAAATTAAACCAATAAAAGAGCAAACTATTGCACTGGAAAAGCCAAAACTCTGAGTCTGACCTGCAGGGAGAGAGATGCCAAAATACCTTTACAACTCTGTGCCTCAATACCAGTGTTAGGTTTGCAAGATGCAAACACTGTGCTTCTGAGAAAAAAAAAAAAAAGAAAAAAAAAAAAAAGAGGGTTTTTCTAACAAAGGACTTGCCCAATCACACCTCAACAGACCTCTGCAGGCTACTGAAACTGAGCATAATGTCTGCAAAATTAATAACTGAAGAGTTAATTGGTAAAAGGAAACGGCGAAAAATAGTAATAATAATAAAAAAAGTTTAAAATGGCCCTTTTCTTCCCCCTTCAAATGATACAGATCTGATTTCTCTGACAGAAAAATAAGCATGTGCATGCGTTTATATGGTGAGTTTTAAAGAGAGGTTTAGAAACAAGATTTTTAATAGAAAACAAAGACACGTCAGTTAATAAGCATGCATTGATGTTGAAAAAAAGCCCCGTAATAGTGTTTCTTGTGCATATGTGGGAGTGAGGGATTGTAAGAACAAGTGGTGGCTGGTTGCCTGGGTTTATCAAAGCCCAGTAGGGCAGGATCACCTCTTTGTCTTAGCTGTGCTCAGAGTCATCAATCCCTCCTGTTCCTTCCGGAGCTGTGAAAATGTCAAGGGAGAAACTCCTCCTCCTCCTCCTTTAACAAAACCAAAGTGCCATGAAAGCCCCAGCTCCAGGCAAACACCCACCATGCTGGATGGTTCCATGGGGCCTGGGGGTGCCCAGCCAGCTGGGTCCAGCTAGGCTGGTGAGATCCCACAGCCCCGTGGCTGGGCTCCCTCCAGGGTTGTGCTCCCTCCAGGGTTTGCAGCCCTCTGAAACAGGTAGGGGCAAGCCTGGCTGGGCACCATGGGAAGGAGAAGCTTTGTGTTCCCCCTGAGCAGGGGCTGGTCACATTTCCATGCCCTGACAGGGCAGTGCTGGAGGCATTTTTTTTTTTTGCTTTCTGGTTGAGCTCTGCACCTGAAAC
The DNA here is from genome assembly GCA_025447755.1 of Corythornis vintsioides. Lineage (NCBI taxonomy): Eukaryota > Metazoa > Chordata > Aves > Coraciiformes > Alcedinidae > Corythornis > Corythornis vintsioides. The sequence continues at coordinate 24,689 of JAOEGS010021641.1, read as the reverse complement.
CACAGCTCTCAAACAGCCTCCAGCACAACCTGCCCCTCGCTACCCTTCCCACTGCCTCATCCACTCAGTCCAGACCCCAGAGTTTCCCCCCTTTTAACAAGGCTTTTGACAACTCTCCCCCTTCTTTTTAACCCTGTTTGAACAAGGCAACCCACAACCTGCCTACCCTACCTCCCCAGCCCCTAACAAAGCCCAGCCAGGGGTTTACACCACTGAACTCCAGCTCCCAGTCTGCTCCAGCCCCTCATGGAGAGCTGTAGGTCACTGCCCTAGTCCATCCACAGAAAGGCACATCTGTGAGATGCTGTGGTGGGAGGCAAACAGGGCAGACAGGGAAGAATGCAGCCAGTGTAGGAGGGATGGCTGGAGGGGCACAGAGGCAGCCAGAGAGTGGCTGAGGGCGAGAGGGGAGAGGAAGGGCTGGAGGACAGGGAGGAGGGTGGAGAAGGTGCTGGGGTGCAGGATGATGTGGGAGAGGTAATCTGAGGCAGAGCTGTCCAGAGCCTCCAGGCTGGGAACCAGGTGGATTGAACACGATCTGGGGGCAGCAGATGCCTTCACAACACCTGCAGTGCAGCCCCCACCCAGAGGCTTTGGGCTGCCAAAGTTCTCTGAATCAACCCAACCCATGTGAAAGGCTGAACACCAAAGCAAGAAGTTAACATGCTCCATCCAGTAGTGTTAACAAGCTGGAATCAAAGCCTTTGCCTCCTTCCTTACCTGGGACAGCATGGATTGGGAGGTTACGCTGCTGGTTTCCCCAGTAGGACCAGAAGCCTGAGCTGGTGGCTGGGGGGGATGCTAGTCCCTTGCCATGATATGAGTGATGGCTTCCAAATGCATCTCTGTGGCCTTCTTCCCAAATTCAGGTAGGGGCTGAGGGCAGAACAGTCTTTTCCAAAGTGTGTTCAGCCTGAGAGCCAAATATTTCTCTGCCCTCCATCATTTCATTGCAAAATGATTCTACAAAAAAACATCCAGCCCAGGAAGTGATTTCATGAGGAAACAGCCAAAGACAAGAATCTGAACCAGGTAAAACCTCAGATCAGTAGCACAGGATTAAGGACAGGATTTGCCCCAGCTTGATAGCGTTCCTGTGCTTGTAATTAAAAGTATATTTTCTTCTGATTGTAAAGATAACCTTCTAAGTGTTGCCAACCATAATCCAGATCAGTCTCATATACTTAAGCCTGCATATATCCTGGAACCACAAACACATCTGAGAAATAGATACCATCCTATTGCTGTCAACAAAGCATCATTGCTAGTGGCAACAATTCACTAGTTAGCTGTTCAGCTCAGCTTTTTTTGTTGCTTCTGGATGTCATGGAAGACACTGGTAGAAACCTTTTGAGTGGAGCATTATCTTTGCCAGGAATGCTCACGACTCCCAAATACTTTAGGTCATGTAAGGTCATGTTTAAGGGGCAGAGAAAAAGGATATTCCTCCTCTGTCAATTCTACTTCTTAAAATTCTAAAATCTGACATTACCTCCCACAGCACCTCCATTGCCCAGATCCTCTCCTCTCCCACCAAAGCCACCAAGAGCCCACAGCACCTCCCTTTTTGCCACTATATTGACAGTAGAGCTTAGGAAGAAATATTACAAAGTAAAATAGAAAGTTTCCACCATAGCAAGTGAGGAACCATGTGGGTTGAATGAATCTCTTGAGGTGCATCCCACACTAAAGGATGAGGCCATGGCAACCTTTCTCCCCAAGGGACACTATTGGACACTGCTCCTGATGTGCTCAATGTGACCCATCAGCCCTAAAGATCTCATTTTGGGAAAAAAAAAAGAGACATATCACCCTAGTGTCTTCAGCTTTTCCAGGGAGAGCAGACAGGGAGCCATTCAACTCAACAACTGCCTCACTGTGCAAGCAGAGACAAGGGAGGTAACTTTAGTGGGAGCTCAACAACAGCCAAGACTGGACCAGATCCCTCCTGCCTGTCCTTGTGCATGCTCTTGACTGCATCTGTCAGCCCCTGTTCCCTCCTCTTGTGCCAACTACATCCAAGCAGGCAGGGGAATAGGTCAACCCAGTTTCCTAGAATAGAGACATACACTTCTTCTGCACCACAACTAGCTGCTGCCACCTTTGGGAGTTGCTATCATCCCTGTACAGGAAAAATCCAGTGAAGGGAAGAGGCTCGTGCCCCACCCAGTTTTAGTTAAGAGCTATCTTCTAGTCCAGGGGAGCAGAATGTGAGCCCCACTGTCTCCAGTGGTAACCCCAGCTCAAGAAAGCAAAACCTGTAATGTTACCACCAATTTCATTGCCTTTAATAGCTACTGATGAACCATCACAAGCTACTTGAAATAAATCAAACTACAAAATAGCCCTAGCTTGGCTCATGGCTTCAATACATATTAAAAATGTATGCCTGCCAGCCCAAAGTTTGTAGTAAGAGATGTTTCTTAGTGACCTGGGAGTAGGTATGTAAATAGTGAATTAGCAGAATGTCCATATGACACAGAATATTTTAGGTTACTGGAGACCATGGGGAGCTACGACATGTTCCAGAAAGACCTGACCAGACAGCATGATGGAAGATGAAATTCAGGGTAGACATGTGCAAGCTAATGCACACTGCAGGAAATAATTCAAGCTTTTATACATGCCAGGGGACTGTGAATTAGTGATGAGAGGCACTATGGTGGACACACAATGCCTTCAGTGAGGCTGGCTGCTCAAAATATAGCCCAGGTCAGAAAACAAATGAGGGAAAATGTGGCTATCTAAAGATGAGTGATGTGGTACTTACATTGGGGCAATGTTCTGGGTCAGTCTGGAACATCATCTACCTGGGAATGAGGCAGATCTGGAATCAATTGTCTCTCTGCCTCAACCAGGTCTTCCTGGGCTCCCATTTTCCACATTGAGAAGGTCAGGATTAGTTGTTAAGCCTTGTAAAAGATCTGGACCCCACTGAATTTTTTACCCAGCCATGAGGTCTTTGAAAAGTGAGAAGGTACCCTGACAAAGTCTCCAACTTGGCAATTAAATTCCCATGAGCTGGAATTAGAAAACATATCCCACTGACATGCATGGATCACATACATTGTACTTCCAACAAGACAGATTCCCTGGGTCTTGCTGTGAATGAGCTTTATGTTCCTTCAACTTAAGGCACTATGACAGTATCACCAAAACCAAATCCCCTTACAGTGTGGAGTGGGAAAGAGAAAACCTTCCTTTATTATTATTATTTTTACTTTTAAGACAAGGGGCTTAAAACAATGTCTGGGAATAAAATCCAAATTTGTATTTAATTTCTGCAACGCCTTTGTATATAAATGGAAGCTATTTACATAATTTATGGAGGATGGTATATGTGAATTGAAGTCTCAAACCCCCTCAAAAACACTCAGGCATGATGTGTAGAACACTAACACTCTCAGACTGTGTGCAGATTGCAATAGTAAAAAAAAAAATCACCCTAATACTATGCGTTACAATAATAAATGCAGGAATTAGACAGTTTTTACCTCTCTGTAAATAAATTATGCATATGTACTTTTAAATTAACCAAATTAAATGATTAAAGACACTCCATTCCTTCATAAACTTGTCTCGGGAGTAAGGAATGCAGCATATAAGCAGAGGTCTCTGGTTCCTCTGAGCCTCAGTGTTTTATTTGAAGCACTCTTAGATGCACTTCCCTTTCCTCACAGCTCTGCAAGGAGAGAGGGCGTTTTATTTTCCCTTCAGCTAATTATTTTCAGATAAATGCAAGTGTTGAGATTAGAAGCATCACTTTTGTTTGCATCCCTTTGGTGGAGTGTTGCTGGATAAATACCTCAGAAATCAGTCTGCTCACAACCACTGGTTCCAACATCTCTGTCCCTGGCTTTAACAAAGGGGGTCAACTAAGGCACAGCTCTTCTGAACTGCAGTGTGAGTGGACAGCATTCCTGAAACACAAGCCATAGTGCCTTTGCTCTTTGTGGTTTTTTGCTAGTGATGACATGATTTTTCATGTTAGGTGGCACCATGTCGTGGTGTGTGGTACCATCACACTTGGCTCCAAACATTATTGCCCAAATAATGTGGGAGAGAGTTTAGGCCATAGCTCAACAGACTCATTTCTTACTCGTTGCATGAAATGGCTCTGTAGCCTTAAGCCTGAACTGACCAGCACCAAGGAGATTCTGCAAATCACAGAATCACAGAACATTAGGGGTTGATCAGAAGATCATCCAGTCCAATCCCCCTGCCAGAGCAGGGTCACCTAGACCAAGTCACCCAGGAACAGATCCAGGTGGGTTTGGATGTCTCCAGAGAAGGAGACTCCACAACCCCCCTGGGCAGCCTGTTCTGTCACACCCACCATTAAAAAGCTTTTCCTTATGTTTACCCAAAACCTCCTATGCTCCAGCTTGATACTGGAAGAATATTTCTTTCCCAGTATTACCAGTGCTGTCCTACCAACATAATAGCTAACGGGGATTATTCTACATCCTAGATACCAGGTTATCTCTAGTCTTCCATGGAATCTCTGGACAGTAACTGGTACTCTGAAAGCACTTAGCTCAAAAATGTCTTTTTGTGGGTGGAGAAGCAGGCACAGAAAAACCAAACACCTTTCTCAAGATCACATGGCAGTGCAATAGAATTGCTGGGACACTCAATTCTCAATGTACCTCCTACTCCTGGGCAACACCACCTCCACACACCATGGTCATTTCAACAGCTGAACCACTGCAAGATGCTGTTGAAACTTTGCTCAGAAACACAGAGTAACTTGGGTCCCAGACAGCTCAAGCTTTTAGAACTGCCCAGGTCTGTATTAACACAAAGATCTACAGAAATCTGCATGTTAAAAAAACCCCCATAAACAAAACCAACAAATAAAAAATCAAAATAGAAGTTTCCATGCAATATAGCTTAACAAATCACCAGACAGTGATATCTCTTAAACCATCCTTAGTGTTTTGAAGAACCCCATTTTCAACAGCAGAAGAAACTGGCTCTTCCCATTCACATCAATTGTGCTTTGGGAAGCAACTTCTAAGTACAGGCAACAAGATCAAGAAAGATAACTGGTTTTAAACTGTAACATTATCAGTTTATGAATGGGATTATAGATAAATATGAAAACCATGGAACCAGACTTACTAATACAAAGGTTTCTGCCCATGCTCAGTACAGTAAACATGCCACTCATCTTGGAAATCAGGGTAGATGTTCCAAGGTAACTAAATATTAAGACTTCTATGATTCAGCCACAAAGCAGTTACAATGGACCAAGTCAAAATGAAAAGTTATTTTGAACTTAAAAAAAAAACCCCAATACCAAACAAAAGCATTTATTCATTTGGTTTAAGCTTTGGAGGAAAGTAGGGAGCAAATTTAAGCTCAGAGTGCTAATAATGATTCTGTTTGATCCTAAGCAAACAAGGTTCAAACTTATTCCAAGATATTTTTTAATGCTATCTTATGGCATGGACATCTTTACTGCAAGTTCCTGTGTACAGATGCAGCTTCCTGATGAAATGAAGATTATTAGCTCATTTTGGTCATAGCCTGAACCAGGGATTTGGGCTATTAATGGGGCATATACACTGGGAAATGTTGTGATCTTTCATTTGGATACCTTATCTTCCAGACTTCTACACCTCTCAGTAGCTGATTTAACATTAGCATTTGGAACAGCTGAATGTAATGTTCACTGGGCTAAGAGCTCTTTGAAATTTGTTCCTAGTGTGATGGGTCGCCAATCTACCTGTGGCCTAGAGCATCAGAACAGTACAAATAATTAGTGTGACATTTTCCTTCTCCCAGCTTTTGGCAAGACTTGCTAGCATGCATTTTCAACATCACAAGAAGCTGCTACAAGCTGAATTCACGTATGTGGAGGACAAAGACTACAGCATCTGTGGTGGCAGGTACACAGTGGGGGGGATGGAGGAAAGCATGGGAGAAAATGAGAATTACCTGAGGAACACAGGACATGGAAAAACGTGGCTGAGGATGGAGAGCTTGGTTGGGCTTCTCCTCTGCTCCATGTATGGTGTAGTTTGGCAGCATCCCACTCAGAACAGACCCCACTCTTGCACGACTTCAGGTCTCTCATGGCCATGGTCTTGCCTGCAGGTGAGTTTCAATGCATCAGCTCAGGCAACAGCACAGGGATTGTCCACTAGTGTTAGGTAAGAACTAAATGTGGATAGGCTGAGCTTAACACCTTCAGAGTGAGGTGAACACAGGAAAATGTGTTAGGAAGTATTGGGGTTTGATAGCTGAGGGGAGATAGAGATAGATAGATAGATAGATAGATAGATAGATAGATAGATAGATAGATAGATAGATAGATAGATAGATAGATAGATAGATCTTTGAGACCTTTGAGAGTCCAATTGCTCTTCTCCATCGTGGAGGCTTTCAGAGACCCTGGTAAGAAACCACACAGCTCTACCCTTACACAGCCTGACTGGCATTTCTTGGAGATTCCTGCCTCCAGAATAGCCTAATGCAGCTGATCCATATTCTCCCTTGCTGAAAGACTTTCCAAACTAACTGCTAAGTATCAACATATTTAACAAGAGTCATAAACACCCATGTTGAGCAGTCCTCATCAACAGTAAAAAGTGAAGGTACCTGGAAAGACATTTTTGATTCAACCCACTATTGGGAAAACTGAATTTGGAGCTGAACTTCACAAACTTTGCAAGCAGTTCTGTGCTGCTTTGCTAAAATTATGACTAAATGTGAAAAGTGTGGAGCTTGGCAATCTCTGTTCCAAAAAAAATGTACTGGAGAACATGTCCCTATTTTTATCTATGCAAGTAAAAATATTCCAGAAGACATTAAACTTGACTGTAGAGCTTCTTGTCAGAACATGGAATGCAGCACATGAACTTAGGAAGATTAAAAAAAAAAATAAATAAATTCCAACAGTGGACTTACTAGAAAATTAATCTGAAAAAAAAAAAGAATTGAAGAAGACATAACAATTTCAGGCATGCTAAGTGAATATAATCATGGAGCTCTTACATTCTGGTCAAACAAACTTGCTAAAACAGGATTATGAAACCTGAGAACTTTTAAATGCACCTGAATTCAAAGCCAGATGTCTAGAAATCAGCATATAGGCTCCACCTGTGAACTGTGAAAAAAACTGTATCATTGATAGTGATTTGAATGTTGAGCATGGAACTCAACTAGGTCTTCAAAGAAGAACCAAGACAAAGAGGTCCACTAAACATACCTGACCAGGCAAAATGGTGATTAAAACATAAATACCACCATAAACAGTCCTGGTCTTACAGCTACCAACATACATTCCAGTGTAAAAATATTTTAATAGTGCTGAAAAATTAGAGGAACACAGATGGGACACCCCAAAATGACTCTCTGGCTAGAAGATACAGTTTACAATGGGAGGCTTTCTTTGCTTATCTCATCAAAAGAAGCAGCCTGGAAGGTAAACTTGATTATTCCACAAAAGTATATTCACAGAGGAATTCGTTTCCAGGGACTAGAGAGGGAGATTTTGCATCCAGCAAACAAAGCTGAACAAAATCTACCAGTAGGACCTGAAGCAATAGGAAATCTTTTTTTTTTTTTTTTTTTTTTTTTAAATGAGAGTGATCAAACATTGCAACAAGCTGCCAAGAACAGCAATGGATTCACCATCTTTTCCTGTCTTTGAATCAGCTTTGGATGCCTTTGTCTTAGCCAAATGCACATTATGGACTTGTACCAGGCAACTGGATGCAGTTGAGGAGGTCAGGGTCAGTGATTTAGTGGACCCTTCCAGCTCCAAGATATAAATCTAGAGCTGGAGTGGTTGCTCCTAGCTCTGGAAAGGATAAAATAGCTTTTGCTTGTGCTTCAGGGCTTTCATTAATCTCTTTCAAGGATCACAATAAGGATCTTCACAGAAGCAGCTTCTCAAATCTGCAGGTTCCTGAGCTACTTGTTCTACATTTCCATCATGCACCAGATCCTGGCTCCTAGTGCTCCATCTTGTCTTTTTCATGGTGTTTTTGGCCACCTGGACCATGCATCTTCAGGTATCTCCCTGGCTGATAGCAACGTTACAGCTATGGCTGCAGGACTTCTCATTCCTACAAAATTAGCCAAGATTCAGAGAGTTCAGTGTGTTTCTCTAGGTTTGGCTCTACAGTCCAAGGTTAGCTAATGAACACCTCCACTAGAGCATTCCCAAGAGATGATTTACATCATTTCATTAAAAATGTCACTGGAAGTCCAGTCTTCCCCTGCTGCAATATTTGAAGCCACTGCTGATGTTAATTAAAGTAGAAAATGACAGCACTTGGAAAATGAACACTTTGCTCAGATAAATGACCTTTAACGAGTGCTTGTTCTTTAGTTAGACTAGGTCATTACTAGAAATTACTGAGCATTTTCAATAAACCTGGAATTTCTGACTCACCTTCAGCTGTAAAACTGAATGGTGGAGAGGAATGGAGACTTCTGTGTGTGGTTACCTACCACCATACTAGCCTGCCCCACCATAAGAGATACCCAGCATCATTCTGCCCTGAGTAGCAGGAGAAGGGAGGTGGTGAGCTTCATTTTCTCCCTCACAAGCAGAGTTTTTCATTGCTACACAGAACCAGGCTTGGGAAAATCATAGTCAACCACCCCCTGACACAGATCCTTTTATCATCAGCTTCAGCGTGTGGAAGATGGAAGAGAAGTAAACTTGCAGTGTGTGTGGTCACAGGTTGCAGCCACATCCAAAAGCCAGGCAGAGTAAACTTGAAATAGCTGCACTTTTTCATCTAATCCCTAGGTTACTACCTTCTTTTCACCGTGGCTTCAATGTGTGGTAGCAAAACTGCAGTTGGTTGTGCTCTGAGCTCCTGAGGCCACAGGTTTTCTTAGTTTCTTCTAGGGTGTCATCCTGTTTACCAAACTGGAGTTTCAGAGTGCATTTCTTGAATAAATCCATGTAGGGAGACTCTCTCTGCTCCTGTCTCAGTTGCACACAAGATCATGGGATCATTAAGGTTGGAAAAGACTGACCATTAACTCTACCAAGTCCACCTCTAAGTCATATCCTCAAGCACCACATCTACAGTTTTTAAACACATCCAGGGATGGTGAATCAACCACCTCCCTGGGCAGCCTGTGCCAGTGTTTGACAACCCTTTAAGTGATTTTTTTTTCCCCTAATGTCCAGTTTAAACCTCCCCTGGTGCAGCTTGAGGCCTTTCCCTCTTGTTCTGTCACTAGTTACTTGTGAGAAGACACCAGCACCTGCCTCTTTACAATATCAGGTGGTTGTAGAGAGTGATAAGGGCTCCCCTCAAATTCCTTTTCTTCAGACTAAATAAATAACCCCAGTTCCCTCAGCTGCTCCTCATAAGACTTTATGTCCAGCCCCTTCACCTGGTTGCTTTTCTCTGCACTGGCTCCAGCCCCTCCAGCTCTCTCTGGACACAACCCTCCAGCTGTGGCCTCCCCAGTGCCCAGTGCAGGGGGACAATCCTCTCCCTGCTGCTGCTGCTCCCAGCCAGGATGCCATTGCTTTCTTGCCCCCCTGGGCACTGCTGGCTCCTCTGCAGCCTCTTGGCCATTCCAACCCCCAGGTCCTTTTCCAGCAGCAGTTCCCAGCCCCACTGCCCAGCCTGGAGCTCTGCTGGGTTGTTGTGGCCCCAGTGCAGAACCTGGCAAGCTCATGAAATCAAGGACCAAGTTGCAAGCATGACACCCACCATGCAGAAGAAAGAGCAGTCACTCTGTTCCAATACTTCTGGACAAGATGGGATGAGAGAAACAAAAATCTCCCACCCAATGTCTTTGTGTAGAGGGGAGGGCTTCCCACCACACTCCATGGCTAGTGGGCTCCATTAAATCCATGAGCTTGCTGTGTGAGACACTAAATGGAGGTTCTGGGCTTACACTCTGCTGAGAAATTATTCTGCAGTTTAAGACAGTTGGAACAGAGGGCCTGCTTAGGAAGCAGTTTGAAATTATTGAGAGCAGCACTTCACATTTCCACAGCAGAAGCCTTTATAGGCTGGAAGTCTCAAACCTTGATCACTTCCAATTGAACCACTTATAAAAAAAAATGTGCACTGCTGGAATATTTTAAATGACTGTGTGCAGTGTGTACTGACTGAACATTAGGGGCTTCAATTAAATAACAGTTCAGAACATAATGAACTGAAAAATTTCACACTCTCTAAAGTGAGATAAGTATGAAGTGAAGGAGAGAGAATTAAGAAATAGTGCTGTGAACGTGGCACCAGCCACTGCCTGATAAGATTCAGCCAGAAACACAACAGAACAGCTTGTGAACTAGGGGTTTTTTTTCTCCAGACCCCTCAGAAAGCAGAGGAAAAAGGTCATTTTTTAATAAAAAGGGGTGACATTACTTGTTCTGAAATAGGGGATGCACTTACCCTGTGAGCATGTCTGAATTTAGGAACTTCTGGATGCACCCAGATGTTCTGGGCTATGAGTAGATCATCTGGAGATCATGTCTGAGGTTCTGTCCTGAGATTCAGTTGATACTGAGTCTTTCTGCATCTCCTAATGAAATAATCTGTTCCTATGACCCATCTGAACCAGACAGAAGTAGTAGAGTGTCTGAAATTCTGCTTACAGGATGGACAATGACACAACGAAGACCATCCATCTGTGATTTTCTCTGCACCCCAATGAAAGGAGAAGGAGGAACAGAAAAAGTAGAGATCCTACACCACAGCACGCTTTTCAAAGGAAAAAAGTGTCACTTGCAGTGCCAAAATACTGCATATTTTTATAGAGTTGTAAGCATAT
>JAOEGS010021639.1:3148-13941 GCA_025447755.1 Corythornis vintsioides | reverse complement strand
TAATTTAATTTTTTTATTTAATTAAAAAGGTTTTTTTAAAAAAAAAAAAAAAAAGTTGGGTTTTACCTTCTTTTAAACAATGTAAAAATCTGTCAGGAGACAATGTAAGGCTGTACGGTATTGTTTCAAATTGAACATATCACATCTATTCTGTAAAAATTCAGCCTCTCTTTATAGAGAATTCCTTCAAAATAGATGTCTTATTCAGAGCACAATAAATAGTAAAGTTTACTCTCTAATGCCACACTTACTGGATTTGTTTCCAAACACACAGTCCTGCTACTTCATCTGGTCTTGTGCATCTCCAAAGTTTTGATTTGAGAGTATGAGCATGCAATTAAACTCTTTAGTTAATTTCTGTCATATTTTTCTGCTGAAAAACAGATATTTTGACAATGTTACCAATCACAGTAATAAGAACACTTGAAAACAATTGAGTGAAGGTGAAGATATATGCATCATATTCTTAATACCTCTTTAATGGGATTATTATGTCTCCCCCTGCATAGCTGTCCTTTTACAGGGCAAGCATGTGTATCCTCTCTACAAAAATCCATTATATTACATTACACTACCCTTATATCACTTGTAATTAGCATAACTACACTGTGGCTGGTACCTGGGAAGATTTATGGATGCACTTGACTTAGCAGGCTCCTTGAAGCAACATGAATTTGCAGCTACTCTATTGATGCAATTAGTGATCTCCCAGATAAAATTGGTACAGCTTCAGTCTGCAATGTAATTTCTGAACCCTATAATCATTTTTATTGGAAGAAAGGCTCAGACTATTTTACAAAGTAAATAGTTCATTTAGAAATATTTCATATTCTCTGCATTTTCTATTATGAAATTAAACATGTTTGCCTTTGCTCTCTGTTTTCTGATACATTAAGCAGCCGATGCCAAGCCAAGAAATATCAATATCCTAGAAAACTAAACCATATGTTGTAGAACTTATTGCACAACCTCTGGGTTAATGCTGGGTCTCACAGAAGTGCAGTAGAAATACCATCAGTGATGGCAGTCACTGACAGAGCATTCTGTAGTCAGGGAGGACACAGACTTGGAAAATAACATGATGTCCAAATACATCTGCTGACCAAACGTGGCAAGGCAAGTCATACACTGTAATTAGCACGGAGTAAGAGCACCATAAAGAAAGTCACCCTTTTTATTCTAGAAACTTCTAACTGATAAGAACTGTACACAGAAGAAATATGGCATTACAGCCATCCAGAGTAGCACTGTCTCGTCTGACAAGCTCATGTTGTTTATACTACATGAATTCAAGACTACAGGTTGGGTTGTTTTTTTTTTTTTTGTAATGAGCTTGCCAGGAAACATCATTACTCTTTAAGGCAATTATAAACTTACCTCACCTGAAGGACTTTACTTTCTAGTCTACCCTTTGTTTCTAGCATGTACAATTCAACAATTTCTCATGTAAATCCTTTTTTGGATAATAACTGAACAGGTCTTCATGCCTCCTCTAGACCAACCTTGAAAAAAAAATGGAAGAGATAAAATTTCTTGAGCATTTCAGAGCTCAGGAAAATCAGTATCAGCGTAACACTTACAGAATAGCACATTAAACTGTGACATATCTCTCTTATTGCAGTGTAGCATACAATGTTGAGTGACACAATGATCAATTTAGTCTTTTGAGTCTTGATCATGCACATCCAAAATCCACAAGACTTTTGTCTCCACCACAATGGGAATAAGCCTGGAATTAACTACTACAGGCAGTGTTACCAGAATTATTAAATACTTAGAAGCTCTCTTATTTAATAAGAACAATAATAAGGAATTGCTGGGTGCAGATTGAAGTCTGACTTAAGATTTTCCCCTCATGTCCAATTAGGCAGTGAGACCTTTTGAAAATTCAGACGCCTATTGACAGATCCAAATTCATATAACTGGTCCCTTTGAAATTCTACTCCAAAGTATACACTAAAAATCAATTACACCTTATTATCACACTGTTCTGACATCACAAGTTTTTCAGATACTTGTCTGTCTAAAGCTATAGACACATCCACACTTACAAACTCTACTGCAAATCCTCTTTAAAGGGTTAAGTAGTTTCATAAGATTGATACGTTCAGTACACCATCCACTGTGTTCTGCTGCTTGTTTAAAACACCAGTATATTTAGCATTGATATTAATAAAAATTCACAGCAAGAAGTGTTTGCTTTTTTAAAAGCATCTAGGTCTTGTAGCTCGAGAATTTCTAAATTATTTGGTACAAAACTATTACAACAGATTTCATCATGTCTCTTGATTGTTTCTGTCTATTGGGAGAATGCAGAAGATTCAGTCTCCCCTCCCTCCCCCCTAGCTTTCGTGAAGAACCTAACTCAGGCATGACAGCATTTTATCTTACACAACATTGTCAGATCCAAAGTCTAATTATCTAGCCTAAATTTTACTACTGTCTGCTTTCATTACATAACCATTCCTACAGGTGCTTTCACAGCCTGTTACCTCTTGTATACAAGCAGAATAAAAGCGAGGAGAGAATCATTATATAAAGCTCTCAAAACTAGTTCTTTATATTCAATCCTCCAAATTCATATCTTCACTCTGGATAAATAATATAGAGGTACATTATCTTTATTGCAATATCCATCAGCGTCAGATTGCTGATGATTACCTGTGACTCAAAAACTGCAATTTTTCCATCTGTCACAGCAGTTCTTACACACTGTGAAAATAATTTTTCTTTCAGAAGCATTGAGTTACATCCACATTCTGACTTGTTACCTCTCAGATAAAGCTGAAGATAGCTTACAAAAACAAACTCCTCATAAACCTCTTTTTACAACTCTTATTCAACACACAGCTATAGTCTAAGCAACACTATATGCTACAGCTAGGTTTGCACAGCCAATTCATCACCTAGTTAGGATACTCTGATCCTGCCAACACCATTTATCTTTGCAGATGCACCTTTTCTCCTATTAAATATTCAATCCTACTTCACACAATATTCCTAAAATAGACAATTCTGGATTAGATCTGCAGCAAGGAAACAACTTTCAACAGCCCCAGCACTAAATGAAACACAGACTTCTCCCAGAGGCTTGAAAAAAACCTCCTAGTACCTAAGGATGGTGAGACAGCTATGGATGAAAAAAAGTACTAATTTACCAAGAGGTGGAACAGAGAGACAAATGAGTTAACACTTAAAACGACTGAGAACTGCAAGGCTGAAAGCACATTAAAAAAACAGCTAAGCATACAATTCTGAGCATTCAAACAACAGATGTTCTCCCCTTTCCCTGTTGAGGCTGTTTTGCTTTGCATGCAAAAATAGAAAGGATGATCTAACACGACAGAAAATACATGAACAGGAATTTTGTGACTAGTGCACTCCAGAATCAAGAAAGTAACTCCAGTGCAGAAGAATAACATGCACTAGAGAAAAAGAGCTTTGCCCTAATCAACATTTCTTTTTCATTATATTATCCTATAGCTCGCTTGTCAAGCTGCTCACGTTACGTGGTACTTTTACAATGAGGAAAGCACAAGGGGTCGCTGGAGTTCCTGAGTTCACACTACAGTAGCAGTACAAAAATAAAGGATTCATCCTTGTCAGCATAATCTGAACATCTAAAGGCCAGAGTATCTCACTATCCCTTAACTCGAAGCAGGGAACAGCATTTCAAAGTCAAAACCCTAGGCACATTTAAAAAAAAAAACAAAAACAAACAAACAAAAACCAAAACAAACCAACCACCAAAACAATAAACTCCAACTACCCCGAGCACTCTGCAACCTTTATTTTGTACAAAGCTTTCAATTGATCATCATCTCCCCCCTGATTTCAGCTGCCAGTGCTCCAGGATGCTCTAATATAGCACAACTAGGTAACCTGGACCAGGGTCAAAAGAGAACAGCTGTGAGAAGCCTTATCTGTGACTCCACCCACACTTTCCACACCCTTTGGCTCCCAAGCTGCATTTAAGCTCAGGCCTGTTCCTCAGTCTATGCATTGCTTGTGCAATGGATGCAGCTGGCTTGGCCAAGGTGACTTCCTGGCTAGACTCAACTCCACATGGTCAAGATGAACTGTTATCATGCAAAGTCTAGTAAGAGAAAAAATTGTGGTCTCATCCTTAAAATATGTATCACAGTCCCTATATAAGGATTTTCCTTAAAAAAAAAAAAACAACAAAAAAACAACAACAAAAAAAAAACAAAAACAAACAAACAAACAAAACAACAAAAAAAACCAACAGCAGCAAAAACAAAAACCCACACATTTGGACATACTAGTGGTACACAGGTTTTACAGTGATATAAACCTCCAATTCAAAAATTTCATTACAAAATACAAAAAATCTTGCCTTAACCTGAGAAAGATAAATTTTTCTAATTAACATTCTTCTTTTATCTATTTTCTGGCTATGTTAGGTTTGACCTGACATAGAATTATTAAAACCAGAGATAACAAGTCAATGATACCTCCAGTTATTCACTGAGATCCTGGCACTCAATTCAGTACCATCAACAAGCCTAGAGTTTGCAGGCTACTGCACTTTACTCACTATGTCTCTGAATGGAAAAATAAGGACAGGTTCTCCTGACACCAATGCACACTGCTGGAAGGTTGTCTATGCTCTGGCAATACTGCAAAGAGCCTCTTTCTGGGGCACAAGAATGAGAGAAGTCATGATACACTTGTAAGAGGGTAGCAATTTTTATATATATAGCCACAAAAGCAAACAGAAAACAACATACACATACACACACACAAAAAAAAACCAACCCAAACCAACCAAAAAAAACCAAAACAAAACAAAAAAACCCACCAAAACAAAAAAACCCACCAAAACAAAAAATTAGCTAAATACTTATTTTAAATACAGACACACATACATGTGTGCAAAGAAGAGTTTAAATATTTAAGAAATGGGTCTTTCTAGTCTTAAAGTCTCTCTATGGGGATAAACAGAGACGATGCACAAAGGAGAATACGATGATAAAAATATTTCTTAAAAGTATCAGGAACACATAAAGACCCATTAGGAGTGATCCCTTGAAAGGACAAGCTCCATACATGCCACCAGGGTGAGCTCTCACCCAGCAAATCCAGCCTCGGCCCTGAAGCTCGGCTTCCAGTCCTTCCATCCTGCAGGTAAGGGAGTAGGGGGGGGAAAAACTAACCCACCAGGTCATTGAAAGGTTTGTGCCTTTCTCTTCAAAGCTTTTCGTATCATCCTGGAACGTTTTTTAAGCGAAACAAAAGTGCCGGTGCGCAGAAATGGTGTTTCCCAAGGATATTTTCAGATGTAGACAGTCAACTTTGTGGACACAGGCTCTTATGCTGTAAAGTTTTAACATCCACTTGAGCGATAAGAAGCTGGCTGAGCTCGCAGGCCCAAGTTGGAAATCACTCTGACAGGTGTGGGTGACACTGTGCAATTCTCTGTGCTGCCACAGCTGCTCTTATGCTCTGAGTCCAGTTGAGCCCTGGTGACCCGCACCAGGCAAAGGTCTGACAGCCCCTTACCAACAGTGCTTCCTTCTGCTGCTGGGTCCCCAGTGGCCATCCTCCGGGTGGGAAGAAGAAGTGTTGGTCTTCACATAACGGGGCTGCTGGGTCTGTTTCACTGCAGGTGTCAATAAGCTCCTCTTCAGTTAACAGAGGAGCTCCTCTTCCACATTTTGGCCATTTTAGCTTTTTTCTCCTTCTCTGTGCTAACACTTTCACCCAGCGCAGTGTGGGAACATGCTCCTAACTTCAGAGACATGAATGGGTTCCTTGATTTTTAATTGTAATTTGTGCTCTGCTGGAGTTAACCCCTTAAATCCAATCAAGCACCACAAGGTAGAAGCTTCTATGAAATTAAAGGGAGCTTGTAGCACTTGCCACTCTTGTGCACTTGCTGTGGCCAGCTGTTTCAAGCTAAGACTTGCTTTGGCCATGGAGAATAGTAACTACAGGTCAGAATAAAGTTTGACTATTTTGAGGAGTGATATTCCTTTTGATATGTTTTTATTCTTAGCCACAGAAATAGATTGCTGCAGGTGCAGATTTCCAGTGATACTGAAACTTACAGAAGTTTTAGTATTTGCATAGTCAGAGAGGCTTTTATAATCACCAAAACATGGTTATTTTATTTGTACAAATATTATTCTAGTTACAGTTCTTCACCTCAACAAATATTCTCTTTTATGATAGGCTCCCTAAAACCTATTCCCTTCTGTCAATCCCTCTCTATGACAATAGAAAGTATTAAACTTCAAGGGACACATTGCAGACTTCAAAAATACTTGACAGGGTGAAACCCCAGAGGTTACTGACTTTTCACTAACAGTGCAGCTGCAGTGTGATCATCAGTCTCATGACATATGGGATAAAGATGAGTAAACACCAAATAATACCTGAAGAATAAACATTTTTCTTTCAAATTTAGAGCAGAACAGAAATAAAAATTAAAAATACTGGAAGTATGACACTATGTTTGAACACCAGTTCTCACCATCTGTGCAGCATGCCTAACATCAGGGAATCTTTCATCTGACTCACACATCAGTATGAGTACTGTGTCTCCTGTGAGGGTAGTGTCTGAAAGATTAGGCATTTCAGACCAAGTTCCTACAAGATGCTTTGGACCTCCTGGAAATTCATCAACCTTAAAGTCACAAAAAGTTATAATTCATCTCTAGTTCCCTCTTCAGACATAGGAGTCCAAAATCACTGTCTGCAAAATGCCTCTCTAGCAGTTATCTAGCCTTGAAACCACCTAAGCTTTGTCAGCATCTCAGTTTTCATTCTAAAGTTTCCTAATCACTGTAAGTCTCTTTTCTGGTACTGCAAATGCTTCTTCTGTTAAGTAGTGAGAAGCTGAGCTCATGTCTGAACTTCACAAAACAATCTTCCCTCCATCTTTCATGCTATTTTGGTCCAGAAAGGAAGCCCAGAGCATACTTAGATGATTAAGTTTCATCAAAAAGGTAGGAGACTGCTGCCTTCCTTCAAAAGCCAGCTGCTGTTCATAGCATTTCTACCCAGTGACTCCGTGATTAAAATATTAACCCACACTGAGAGAAACCTCCATTCAATTAGTTCTCTTTTTTCAGATATTCACCTTTATATCACTCACCACCCTGAACAGTGATCTAAAATTGGTGGGGGAAAAGTTTGAAAACATAGAGGTAACGTAAAACATGTCTCACTGTAATTGTTCCAATTTTTGTGATGAATGAGGAAGGACTGGTTTGATTGAACACTATAGTGCCCAAGGCTCCCCATGGATCTGGTTCTGCCTGTGTTGTACATTCACTGCATCCAGGCCCCCAGACATTCCAATTATTCAAGATGATGAAGGTCATATATAATAAATGTAATTCCTAAGAATGGAACCTCAGATCAGCTCTCCATCAGCTCAGATCAGTCTCCATCTAACTGTGGATGACCTGGTAAAAACTGAGGACAAGAATAAATCAATAAAAACCCGGACTATTTCTGATCATGTGACTTAGCTCAATATTTGTCTACAGACTTAATTGGTTTTTTCATAAGTAAACAAAGAGGCTTTGCCTCAATGTAAAAATAAATAGATTATAAATAAATAAATTATAAATAAATAAATCAAAGTCTTTCTCAAGTCTTTAAATAAAATGAATTAAGCTGTGTCATACTACAATTCCTCAGGATCTGGTCTGCGGGGGACACCAATGCTATTTCATATGGTTTGTTAGCTTTTCTCCCTATTGTTTCTCAGGAAACTAGAAGTAAAATAAGTGAATTGAGAGCACTGATATTACTGTAATAATTAAAAAGCAACATTCCAATTTAGTGTCATTGTTAAGAGTGGTTTGTTCATTGATAAGCAAGTTTTGGTAGTTGCACAATACTTTGTCATGCTCAGAGGTTTACCAAAGTATATAGGGTGTGTGTATATATATGAATGACACCAAATAATGTCACATTACAGATCATTACAGATATAGTAACATAATTATTAGTTGCCCCAAAGCATGTTGCTTCTGCCTAAAGGATTTCATCCAGCTGGTGATCAGAGGTGAATTTCCACTGCCATAATCTCCAGATAGTAACAGGATAAAGTTGCCTGTTGCTTCAGTCTTTAATCTAAAAACTAAGGTGCTAAGGAATCCATCTCAGCAGGAAGCACCTTGTTCTGTGCAAGGTAACATTTTCATGACGCTGTAGTCAGTCCTGTTTGTACCTTGTAAAATCTTTCCTTCTGCTCCCCAACTGACAGTGTCACCTTCAATGGCATCTGTCATGTCTATTGCCTATTTGCATTGAGGTCGAAAAGTCCAGGAGAGATTTAGAAGTGAGTGAGCTGGAAAACAGGCCAGTGCCTAACTGGGCTCAGGACTCCTACACCCCACTGCATCCCAGCAAGAAGCAGTTCTGCAGCAGCCCACTGTCATCATCCATTGCCAGAGTTCAAGAAAGATGAAGCTTCTTCCAACGCTGTTCGTGTTGCCTATGATGGGATTATGGATACAAACAGTTAAAGCTTCACAGGCTGAGGAGGGAGCTCACCTCTTGGTCTGAGGCCCCGCGACCAGGTACGTTTCCTACCACTCTCTAAAGTGTATTATTCTCTGGACAGAGGGTTTGCACATTTTCTAACATCATCACATCAAAAAATGATACATCATACCCTGGCCATTTATCATTGTCCATACTACTGATACACTGTGGAAAGGGTAAAATTCACATCCCCATAGTTCTTTGGATCCTCAGCAGCTTTCTGGTGAGATTCACTGATACTCAGCTGCACAAACTGTCTAATTCCAGAAAGCCAGGAAAACAGCAGAAAAAGCAGGAAATAGATGCAAACACTCTGGGCTTACTCTTTTCTTTCACATATATATCATTCTAAGTATCTTAAGTTTTTAATTCCATTTTGGCCACCTTTCTCATACACCACTCTGCTGGGTCCTGGAAACACTGATGTACCTCTACCTAGCAAGTTACATTAATTAATTAACTGAGAAAGCCCCCAATTTTCCATAAAACAAACCATATTATAGTTTCTTCACAAACAAAAAAAAAAAGTTTTGAAGGACCAATTCTAAGGATGTTTGTATATCCACATGTAGAATATTTGACTGCATAGGTTTTCACAGCACAGAAATGAAAAAGGTAACTTTTCTGTTAGGATTCTCAACTCTTCAAAGTAGAGGACAGCTGGAATCCCTCTTTGGTGGAGATTAAACATTCTGAGACTAAGCAGGTGGTGGATACAGGATGTCTTTCTCCTAAATGGAAAAAAGGTTGAAGTCAACACATGCTATTTTTATCAGTGGATATTTGTGATAAAAAGAGAGCAGGTAAGAATAATTTGTAGCACTGACATTTACTAAAGCTGTCACTGTTTACAAGAAGTAGTAATTATATCTTGCTTGCATGTAGTTACTCTTAAAATTTTCTAATATTTGGATAATCATTTTGAAATCAAGAAGCTAATGACAGCACTTTTTTTTGTTTCATATTCACACTCTGTACTAAATATTGTATATCTTTTTATATAAGTAGATATGGTTTTAGTTTGTGCTGTACATACAATATTTAATCCCCAAGGCACACATTGCAGCAGAAGGGAATATTAACTCTCAGTGTATTGTTTTATAAAGATACACATGAAGCACAGATCAAGGAGAATGCAGATAAATGGTTCTTCATATTTCCAATGCATTATCACGTAAGACAAACCTGGTGGTACAAACTTCAGACTGCATAAACTGTTCTCAAATAAAATCACACTTCTTTATGAAAAATAGTACAACAGTAAATAGCTAGTTAACAGTGACACAAATTTCAGCATTTTTATTAAACAAAAATGGGTCTTGCATAAGCTACAGATTTCAATTTAACTGTGTAATAAAAGCTGCAATATTCTGACAATGCAAACTCATTGTTTAGTTTTATGGCTCCCTTACATTTGCACCTATGTGCGTTGTCTTTATTGTGTGTAATTTACATCCCAGGCTCAGCCCACCACCATCAAAAACAGGATACCACCTTCTCTTAGCCATAAACTTGTGCTCTTTACCATGGTCAAGTCTGGTGCATCCTGAACATGATATAAGCTGATTTACCTACAGAGTATTTTGCTGGGCTAGAGAGTAAAATAAGCTAAGAGTCCAACACATGCCAAAGCTTGTTCAGTGAAAGGAGGACTTGTCGCTCTATCACAGATGGAGCCTAGGCAGCTTAGCTGGCTAACTTAGCTGGTTAAATCAAATACAGTTGAGTAGTATGAACTCTTTTCAGTTTATCTCTACAGCTATTTCTGGCAAGGTAATGCTTCTTGCTAGTTGCAACTTACAGTTGGGATCATGTGGCATGCTCCAGGGAGTTGACATCCCTGTGGGCAGGTGTATGAGCTCATAAGGCTGCATTCTGCAGACAGGAGAGGGACTTGCTCTACTGTTGGAGTAGAAGAAGGTGCTACATGTATCTGCTGCTCAAGACCACACATCCCTGAAATTGTAGTTAACAGGACAAACACAGCACTTAAATACACTGTTTCAGTCACTGTGCACACAAACATCAAAGTATATCTAATTGTTTTAATGTAGTTTAAGCTGCTGAAGAACTGTTACCTCTTAACAGCTGCACCTTTCCTATGGTTTAAATCCTGACAGGTGATAACTCACACTTCTTTTGAGTGGCAATAGCTGTCAGTGCAACTAAGATCTTTAAAACTCTATTTTTGTAGGCAGAAAAAAGAATAATTTTTCTGTGGAAATCCTATTAAGATTTCCTGAAAACATTGACAGTTTGTATTTATATTT
>JAOEGS010021638.1:33810-54537 GCA_025447755.1 Corythornis vintsioides | reverse complement strand
AAATTAAATTAAAAAAAATAAATTAAAAAAAAGCAAATAATTATTACAACCTTCACTTCAGCAAGTTTTAGCCTCTGCCCATGTAGTTCAGTCACACCATAGCCACCTATAAAGCCATGGTTGCCACCTTCTGTTGACATGGTTTCCTGGACATCACTTTTCTCCCAAAAGCATCATTATGCAGCAGAATTTCCTTCACCATCTGACATAACAGATGCTAAATACACTTTATCCATCATTTTCCCCCTAAATGTGCTGGCAGTATAGGAAGCATGGTCCTTTCTCTTTTAGAGGTCACCTTTAACTCCTGAGCCAACCCTTGCTTCCTCAAGGCCAAGTGTCACACACTGAAGTGCAGGCAGGGAGAGGTGGAGGCTCATTTGATGGCATGAGGTAGCTGGAACATAGGTGCTGATGGCCACACTGATGAGAATTCCAGGAAATCTCCAGACAAAAGGGACATTTAGGTCTTGATTTTAGCACCAAAGTCATATAATTAAAAGGCTCAATGTTTCACGGGGAGTTAAACACAGAACTTTGCTTTTTTCTTCCAGCACTTTCTTCACACCCAGAAAAAGTTCTTCTCCCAGTTCTGCCCAGTAACCTTTCCCTTTATGTTTTCACCACCTGAGTATTTGAGAAGATGAAGTGTCATGACTAACATCTCAGCAGCAACCTGCAAGAGGCACCAAAACAAATCAAGTAGAGCAGTGCTCACTGGCTGACAGCTGTAATAAATTAAATTGCCTAGCCCACTTCAATTCATTATGCCTTCCATGAAAAAAGACTTAGATGTAAAATGAGCTATTCAAAACCACATTCTGCATTTCTATTAATATAACAGAGTGAATTGTTTTCTATACTGTAAAGCTAACAACCCTTGTCTGCACAGCACTACATCCCAGCACAAAGCTGCAGCACCTGCCCAATGAGGGGGTACAAAGAGGCAATGTAGGGATCCAGAAGATCCCACCTTCTAAGGCTGACTTAGAATCTATGAGTGAGAAAAAATGTGTTTCATTTATTGAGATGCTTTAGTGTACCTGCCACATCTGTCATTTAGTTCCTAAATGAATCCAGTATCCTTTCAGTTTCAGCCATGGAAATCATTCTTCACTTCTGCTGCATTTGAATTTCAGACTGTTGCTCACTGCCACCTGCTGGAGTCTGGAGAGTCAGTGTGGGGGGAAAAAAAACAACCAGTGGGCATTGCAGTGGGGTTTTGTGCATGCTTTTATTTACCAGAGCCACCAACATTGTATGTCTTGCTACTGGTGCAAAGTGGAACTATTTTCAAGCATCTTTTACCTGTCGCTTGTACACAAAATTTTTGACCTCTCTTGCCCCAAGAATATCATTACCTGCAGAAGCTGGATGAAGGGAATAGAACATGGTCATTTTAACCATATTTAGTTGTCACCAGGTGCTCATAAAGGGGGAAGCAAAATAACAAAAGGTAATTTAACAAATTCCATATTCTAAGCTAAGCAGCAAAAATCTAACTATTTTTAATATAGCTCTATATTTGGGGAATTTAACAGCAGCTGCTTTTTATTATTACAAACCAGACATTACTTGCCTAATACTCCTACAAGTAGGGAAGTAAATTAGACCAAGAAAAGACAGGCACTGCCTAGAAGCAGTATGGCTACCTCAGCACAGCATTCTGTCCAGACCACTCCACCCTCCTCTCAACTCAGGAACCCAAACCACTCTGCCAGCAGACCCCAAGGGTCCTGAAACTCCAACTAGTTAGAGCATCACAACCTTTCTGGGAGATGAGGAACTGATCCAGCTTCCCTGTCTTTTGTCTTGCTGAACAGTGTTCTGTGGAAGTAGGTGTTAATGTTTTCCAGGATTACAGAGGTTGTTTCAGAGGCAAATTACAAGCCAAAAATATATCCAGATAGAAAGTCTTGCCAGCTTCTGAGGAAGGTGTAGGCCTCAATGCTTCCCAGAGATTTGGATGGTGCACATATGTATGCTTATCAACTTCACAGCCTCAGCACATTGTCAGGATGCAGCTGAGCCAATGAAAGGGCTTTTACTGTCTGGCAGCATGTCAAAGCCTCAGCACCAGCCTTGCATGGCAAATGAGCTTGGTGTACAGCTATTTTAGCCAGTGGCACAGGGATACACCAGCCTGGCCCTGAAACTGTTGATTCCAGAGCTGAGTTTGTGTATATTAAGCTGTTGGAGGTCACACCTTATACTTTTCTCTCTCCCCATCTTACTCCACAGTGTAGCAGACACCTGCCACCTCTGCAAGAGCCAAAGCAGCACAAGCACAAATCTTGGCTGTTTTGTTTCATTTCCTCCAATACCCTGACCAGCTTTCACCATGGCAGAGTGCTCACTGAAACATAAGGGAGTTCAGGAGATTCTTCTAATTAATCAACAGCACTTAGCTCTAGTCCTTTTTTCCTACACAATCTGTGAGGAAATCAGCATTTGTCCTAACTATAGAGACAGAGGTACCATGAGGTGAACTATTTTGCTTCTGTTAGAGAGCAGAGCAGCAGCAGGACAATAGCTTTCTGAACACCACTCATTTCCACTGCAGTAAACTGCTTCCAACAAAGATAATGCTGTTTTTTAAATAATACACATCTTAAAGCAGTGCCCAGAAGTCATGACCAAATACTCATTACCTAGATGATGCTGCACAGACCTCTGGCTGCTTCCAGAAGATTCCCACAACATACATCTATTTCTTAGAGCTAATTGCCATTCCAGTGCAAGGCAGCAGACACCTTACAAAGGCTTCTTTTATTGCAGTATAAAGTAAAAGGAGATGTGATAGTTTCAGGAATTTGTGAAACTGCAACCTTGTGATCTCAAAAAAATGTTTAATAGAACCTAAAAATCACTAAAGTGGAAATGGAAAGCCGAACCTCTCTGCTACCTGTTAGCACATGACAAGGACACTGAGGTGACAAACACAACTGAAACAAGAGATCATAAATAACAAAAAAAGCTAATAAATATATTTTTAAGCTTACTGTGTATTGCTGTGACAGTGCCTAGAGATCAATGGAGAAGTCTTGTAGTAGCCAAAACTATACAAACATAAAATAAAGTGACAGCTACAGACTTGACAAGCTCACGGGCTAAATAAAAAGCTTACAAGGTTAAAGAGATTCTTTCCATCGACTTCAGTAAGCTTTCAGCTGGCCTTTAGGGCATCTGTGATGAGACAGCCACTACAGGCTTTGTAAGCACTCACTTCTGGGGCTTCCTGGGCTATTGTGATTCCTTCAAGAGAGGAACAGAACAGAGCTAACCAGAAATTTTAAACGCTGTTTGTAAAGGCATTCAGGCAGTTGAAGAAACGTAAAAGTGCCAGGATCCAAGTCTGCAAAAGGTATTTGGGTACACAAGCCCTGCTGAAACAAAGCAGTCCCATAGAAACATCACTATCCAAATCCCTTTTGGAAGGCAACACCTTTCCCTGAAAGTTGGCAAATGTGGTAGCATTG
Organism: Corythornis vintsioides; assembly: GCA_025447755.1. Taxonomy (NCBI): domain Eukaryota; kingdom Metazoa; phylum Chordata; class Aves; order Coraciiformes; family Alcedinidae; genus Corythornis; species Corythornis vintsioides. The sequence continues at coordinate 51,058 of JAOEGS010021638.1, read as the reverse complement.
CAAAATAAAAGCTCTTCCTCGGCTTCTTGAGAATGGCAATGGGTACAGTTATCATGGTTTGCTTTGAAAACATTGAGCATGAACAACTACCCCTGGCACCTCAGCTCTTCCCACTGAAATGGAGAAGATCCTATGCCAAGGTTAGTGACTTTTGGAGCCCAGCTTAAAGAACTTTCATCCCAAGGAATGCCAACTAAAGCACCCTGTGGCTCACACAAATGTAATTTGCATTTCCAGGACCCATTCTTCTGCACCCTTGGCATGTGGCCATGCTGCTGGCAGTGGCAGCTATATGTTTGTCTCTAGCAGAGAACACATCTCTCACTCTTTAGGGGCTAGAGGTTTATGCCCCATGAAGAAGCTGCAGCATGACATTCAATTTGAATAATATCAAGTATAAAGATCCAATGAGGGATGTTTTCCATGGGAAATTCTTCTAGGAGATATGATGCTTATGTATGGATATAAGATGAGCTTTACCAAGTCACTGTTTCCATATGCTGCCTGACTATGATGAATGCATATGTGTAGAAGGTTAACTAGAACTGGAAGCAAGTATTTAAATCTATGAAGCCTGACAGCTTCTTCCACATTAGTAAGCTGCCTCTGTCTTCACTTTACACACTTCTCCACCCACCCGTGGAACAACCACCACTTCCCAGGGGAGGCAGCTGAGGAAACTGAAGAAAGAAATTACTCCCAGCTGAGATCCTCACTTTCATTCTCCCAGTTGTTTTGCTTATTTTGCACATCAGAAGCCCACATTTCTAAAGACCTCCCTCACTGCTCTCTCCAACAATGCCTCAGAATGAAAAATCCCTGGTAGACTGCAGCTTTTTCCCCAGCCAGGATTTCCAGCAGCCCACTGCCCTGGTAGTCCCTCTGCAGTATCCCAGCTGCACCACAGCAAGTGTATGTAGGTACTGACTAGAATACAAATATCATGTGCCATCACCACTGGAAACACATTACAAAATCCACCTAGATTAAAGGCAACTAGAATATATCAGGAAACCATAAAAAAAAAAAACAACAAACCACTTTAAAAGGTATTACATGATTTATATCTTATTTTATGGATAAGGAGCTGACACAGCTCTAAGTATTGACTATTATAAAGGAAAACCTAAAAATATCTCAGTAATCACAGCAGGGTAGCAATCTGCTTCAGCTGTTAGTCTCACTAAAAATAATGTCATGCCAGATACTGATATATCCAATTGTGTGCAAAACTGCAAATACATTTAAACCACTGGCACTGGGTTCAGTAGGAACTCATTTTTCTAAGGGTAAATATAAATGTACACAGGTAAGGAAAGAATACTAAAACCTCTCCCACCCAGGCTAAAAGTGTGTGTAAATGAGTGATTAAGGAGCCTTTCTTAGAGCTGTTAAGGCTTGGAAAAAAACAGTCACTTACTCTTAGTTTGAGCATTTGCTGTTTGACCAAGAATAGATTGGGCAGTGACTGGGAGTGTATGGTTAATAAACAGCACAGAAGAAATCCTGAGTTTCACCTTCCTTCCCCCACTTCATAAATTTACTTATTCATTTGTAATTAGGTTTAGAAAAACAAAGTAGTGCTTAGTGAAGAGAGAGGGTAATACCAATATTCTCAAGTTAAAATATGGCAGGAAAGTTTCTATCTCTGTATTCCCACAGATGTAAATTGAACTTCTGATCCTGCTTGTGAACACAGTTTAAGAACATAAGAATGGCCAGAATAAAATCAGAATAAAAATTCATTTAATCATATCTCAGCTAATATCACAGAGAAAAAGCATAAGAATGGAGCCAGCATTCAGGGGTACTCCCCTGAAGACTCTCAACCTCCAACAATCTGTGGTTCTGTGATTTAATGCTGAGTATCTTGCAACAGGCAGATGGAACTGCCTTGAATGGTGACCCTGATTACATGACACAGGAAAATAAGACTCATCTTTTTGAAGCTGCAATGAGTTATCAATCCAACTCTGAGGCAGTAGCAGAGTATTTCCTTTTTTGCCTTGCATATCTCGCTTTAAACATGTTTATACCACCAAGTTGTGTGGATGTTTTGGAAGGTGTATGTTTATGTACTATTCAAGATATGTGACAAATATTTGAAGTAGGGAATAGACAACTTTTTAGCTATAAATAGAAGTGAAAATACTGTGAGTACCAGCTCAGCAGCAACACAAGGTATAGCTAGAGTTTACAAAGCTGAAGTTCAGGAGAGTGAGGAATGGAAAGGAGGTCGAGTGGCAAGAGAAAGGAGGAATTGTGACAAGGCAGACAAGAGGATGGAATCTGAGAATAAGCAATAGAATTTCAGCATAATTGCTTATTATTGCATGTTGTGCTTTTAAGCATAACTTTAATTTTAATGACTTCTGCAGGTTGAAAGCCTGTGATCTTCTAGGTCCCTTCCAACCCCTAATATTCTGTGATAACAACGTTGTGTGGCATTCTTCAATCCCACTATGGATTGAGAAACACAAGCTTTGCTTGAGATCATAGTAAGATAAGACTCCACAGTTCAGAAAGATAAACTCTAAACAGCTGCATGTAAGAATTGCAAATTCCATTATTATATTTAGAAGCATATTCCAATCCTAGCTAAATAATTGCTAGAATGGAGAGACTGATGGTTAATCTTATAGGCCATCCCACAAAGCTCTACCTCAAAGCACCAAAGAGATCAAAAGCAAGACAAATATTTTTTCTGAGAAAACAAAGTTAAGCCTCTATTTGAATTCTGCTTTGAATTCTTAATAGAGTTTTTGCAGCATAAGTAACACAGTAAATTATGATTCCCCAAAACAACTCTTTAGGCTTCCAAATCCCCCCAAACAGCCATTTGCCACGACACCCATTTAAAACCTCAACACCACCCAGGCAGCTGCTGCACTCTGATCCTCCCAGTGCTGAGTGCTCTTGTCTCATTGTTCTGACTTTCCACATCTGCTGTACCCACCTGCTGCCTGTTTTTACACAGATTAGAAACTCTTTGGGACAGGATCATGTCTTTGTTCTGTATTTGTACAACATCTGCCACCTAGTAACTGGCTACAAACTGAATTTCTCACCAAAGGTTAAAAAAAAATAATATTAGACATTGTCTAAAGAGAATTGACTCGTTTCCTACTTTTTCTTTCATAGACATGTTCTATAAAAATATTTTTCAAGTAGATGCATTAATTAGTTCATTTTCCCAGCCAACATGAGGCAGTTGAGAAGGCCATTGTTCCACGTGCTAAGAAATAAGACTTGTCAAATTACTGTAATTATTTTGCACTGCAATTCTTAGAATTCAAAGACCTTGTAATGAAAAGTAGCATGAACTAGAGTAGCATTTTAACATGAAAATGGTTCTTGCAGCCAAGTGAATTGAGGATTAGCTAGAGTTTCAGAATTCATCATACATCCCAAAACAGACTTAGCATTCCTGAGAATAAAACACATTCCAGGTATTGCCATACTGGACACTCAGAAATCAAAGCATCCAAACTGTTGCTGAGTCTCAGTCTTTGACACTGATAAAATTACCTATATTTACAGGGAACAGTGGATTATTTTATTGTCAGTGTGTTATTCTCCACCCTATTCAATAAGATGCCACCCAGAACAAGCAGGTCAAATATGGTTTTGGATTTGAGCATAGTAATGGCAGGCAAATTGTGCCTGCCCCAGTCTCCCATGCTCACAGATCCTCTACTGCTGTTCCACTTTATTTTTATCCAGAAACTCCCTAAAAGGATAATAAGATTATTGCTTATGAGCATATTACATTACATATACCCTCCAGGTCTTTGCCTTTAGATTGTGCAACAAACTGAAGTACCAAGGTAACAAATGAAGCATAGCTGCATGTATGTCAAAAATTTTCTCCCACATAATTCAAAGTTCAGGCTGCATGCCTTGTTTACCACAAGCAGATTATTCATGGAGATACACAGCTTCCATCTCTCTGCAATCTCCTGCTGTCTCCTATTAACTTATTGACACCTTCCTTTATCAGTGACTACAAACTAGTGTACAGCACCAATGTGTTATTTTTCAAGTCTGCCTTTCAAGACTTGCTGTTTTACATTACAATATAACAAGGGGAGGACTAGAAAAAATCATAATAAAAAAAAATCCTAATACAGAAACCAAGTGAGAGTCCCCTTCATATCCCTGCTTCTGCATATTGCTGATTTTCCCCTCAGAACTCTTGGGACTGTGTTCCTTTCTCCACCTAATTTTGAGAGTTTCTTCTGATACCTTGTATGAACTTAGGAAAAAAAACAACTTATCAGGCAGATGGGACTGGTTTGGGCTGCTGTATGATTATTAGTGATTATTAAATAAAGGGAAAAGCAGCATAGCTTTCATTGCTTCGGTTAGACTTGCATCTTTCACAGGACCAAATCCAGTCTTTATCACAAAGACTCACAAGGAGGCCTCTGAAGATGCTTACTCCTTCAGAAGGCTCTAAATGGACAGACTTTCCACTGAAAATTCCTAAGCAGTTGGATGTTTTCATCACAAACTGGACACATAGTCATCCCCTATTCCCCAAACTTCATCTTACCTGCCTCGGATGAAGCTACATCTCTATTTTTTTCTGAATAAAAGCAGCCACTCCACAGCTAGATGCATTTCTTCATAGCAACCAGCAAAGCCAAGTGATTTTATTCCCAATACAGACAGAATGACACAGTACCATGAGGATTACATTTTCCTGGGGGCTTGCACACATCTCCAAACCCCTAAGTCTGGCACTTGATGCCTTAGGGCTGGATCCCAGCACTTTACATCACACAAGTTTGCAATGACCTTATAAAATTACTTTCCATCCATCTAAAGTTTCAACGGGCAGAAATATTTCTGATGTATAACCAAACCCCTGGCAGCAGGTCTGCTAATAGAGTGCTGGGCTTAAAATGCTGCAGTTATCAGTCAGTCACACTACAGAACAGGTCATGCATAGCAACTACCTGCTTGATGAGCTTGAAGGAATACCCAGCATGCATGAAATCACAGAATGCAGCCACGGAGTACATGCCAAAGCTGATGCAAAATATGCCATCATGGCCCTGACAACGTGTGCCACTCACAGGGATGCTGGAGATCCATCCCAAGCAGTGCACAGCAGCTAGCAGTGAACACCTGAGAGATGACAAAGACTTAAAACCACATTTTGTCTTCTTTCTTGAGGTTGAAAAGAGAAAGTGGAACTAGGAGGGGATAAATACATTTTCCTGCAAGCTGCAAAGTATAACTGACACATAACAAAGTTGAATTTTTCTGAGACTACTGTTCACACTAAATTAGGAGGTGTGCTAGGGATTTGCTCCCACCCCACTCCCTAGGCTCTCTTGTCCTTTTCCAGAACAGCCTGAAGTACTCCTCCTGACTTCACCAGACAAGCAGCAGGCCTTTTATTATTCAAAAGGCATAAAACAGTTATTAGGAAAGTGAAAGGAATGCAGTCTATTTAAGGTTACAATAGAGAATGACTACAAGTAAGGAGCCTCCTTCACTAACAAGCAATGAACAACTGCAGTTCACTGCTGTGAGGCTACTTTGCTCTAACCTGTAGCTGTTTAAAATGCATTGTGTACAACAAGAAGCATTTATGAGGTGATCTGCCTCAGTAGACTGTCCTGGGACTTACTCTGTCTTCCTAGCAGTGTGCTATATACTACTATTAATCCCAGTATGAAAACTACAGAGAGGATTCTAAATGTTAGATGCTGGGAGTTTTGTTTTTTTTTTCCAACAAATCTCTGTTTTGTTGCAAGAAAATATAAAAAAATTCAAGTTATTGAGCAGGTTACACAACATTGAAGAAATAAAATCAGTAAAAATTGAAGTTCTGTCCTGATATATACCAAGTCCAAAACCACCAAGATTGTCATTCCATTTGTGTGATCTAACAACATCTTAGACTATCAAAGTATTGCCAAGATACCATGATATTAAAGAAATATGATCTTCTGCCTTCGGGGTACTCTACATTCAAAGGCACCCACAGTACAAATTCATTTTTCACTTGCTTAATTTCAAAATAGTTTTGTGTTCTGATGTGACACAGAACTTTTCCATCAGTAGCCAAACAAGACAGCAGTTTTTGCACTGTGCTCCTCCCAGCATCAGCCACCTGACTGATCCTCCCACCCAAAAAGCCAGGATCATGGCAGAAGTCATGTTAACTGTCATCAGGAAATGCTTCTGCATCAAGGATGCATTATCTGCAACATCTGATGATTTTTCTCCTCCTCTGGCAGGGGGAAAAAAAATAAAATCTAAATAATAGATCTGTGACAGTCACAGTAACTCTCAATCAGTGTATTTAGAGAAGAGACACCATAAGTGAAGAGCACATCAGAGTGAAATAACAACAATTTGCAATCACTAGCTTCATCTCTGAAAGCTGCAGTAAAAGAAAGTTCCACTACATTGTTGCCAGAAATTACAGAGATGAATGCTGGTGACAAATGATTACTGGTATTTTAAACTAAAATTATCTGTTCTATTTTCTTCCCTAGAGGGACATTTTAAAATGTTCTGTGTAAAGACTGTATTATGGGATGAGTCAACACGATAGCATAGATGTTCAGTATCAAGTTAGGTCTTATAACAAATTCATATAAGCAACATTACCTTTAACATGGCACTTTTGTGGCCATTGTTCTTGCAGATCTGAAAATACAGCTGCAAAGACCAAGAGTAACATGGAGATCTGTTTCAATGATTATCTACAAAATCACTATAATTACTCTCAAGCAACCTTAAGGATGGTCTTTAAACAGTTGCATTTATTGTCATGTGTTAATAGCACACAGATCTCAGCTCAACACACATTGAGTGCATCTAGAACACGAACATAAATACAACTTGTAAATGTAAACTCAGCAGTATTCAGCATTAGAATCTGGCTATACACACCAGTGTCACCAAGTTAGAGGCCAATTTCACAGAATCACAGAATGTTAGGGGTTGGAAGGGACCTAGAAGATCATCTAGTCCAGCCCCCCTGCCAGAGCAGGGGCACCTAGACCAAGTCCCCCAGGAACAGATCCAGGTGGGTCTTAAGTGTCTCCAGAGCAGGAGGCTCCACAACCTCCCTGGGCAGCCAATTTCCAGCCTTGTTTCTTTCCACACTGCCTTGAAATTGATTGCAGCTACCACCTCTTTCTATATTCTTGGGAACAAGTCAGTCGGTCAGTCAGGCCTCAAATTTTAACCATTTTCTGTCTCATAAACCTTCTCTTCACAGTCCTTGAGACTTTGTTTCCTTTACCACTCATTACAGCACCCTGAAATCTGTCCTGATCAATTCTTTTCAGAGCCTCTTGCTGTTCTCTTCGAGATGCCAGCTTCAGATAGTCTCATTGAACACCCTGCTCTTACTCAATTGCACTAACAGATGATTTGTCACACAGTGACCCCATCACAGCACTCAAGGGAGTAGTAAGTGTTGAGCACTCCCTCAACAATCAGGACATGTGAAGACAGAAATAAATTACCACGTCCTTGGCCTCAGGGTTAAATTTGATCCTCATTTGCCACAGCAGCATTTACTGCCATAGCTTCAACTCAGCCTTCTGTTTGCACAGGCAGGAAGGCTGGATCCAGGAGAGGCAGGGCTGTCAAAAAGATTCATTTACTGGTGGGGGGGAAACAAGCACAGATCCTAGAGGTAAGGGCTTCTGTCTGCTTTTATGGTGATCCTGCTCAGGCAGGGGGGTTGGACTAGATGATCTTCTAGGTCCCTTCCAACCCCTAATATCTATGATTCAGCTGACATGCCTTTATCACAGAATCTTGGGGGTTGGAAGGGAGCTAGAAGATCATCTAGTGCAACCCCCCTGCCTGAGCAGGGGCACCTAGACCAAGTCACCCAGGAACAGATCCAGCCTGGATTCTCCACCACCACTGAGTCTCTTCATGCAGAAAAGTATGCTAGAGGTTTTGTGGGCCATACTCTGAAACTGCCTTTACGTAGAAATACCTAGTAGAAGAGTAAAAAAGTATTTTTATCCAATAGGCAAGATCTGTATTTTCCAATGTAGGCTGTAAAGCCAGACATCTCCATTTGCAGGGAAATAAACAGCCTAAGTTTCTGAAGTGTAGAGAACCATCTGCTCTTATTGGCTTCAGCAGTTCTTGAAAAACCAACTGTTTAATTAGATGCTTTGGCATGAAACTGGATAACTTAGATTATTTTTTTTTTTTTTAAAGCTTAGTATTAATATAATGATCTTCTCTACAGAAAATACTGTTTTCACTCACCATTTGGCATTCTCCGTGTCCTTCATTCAGCCCTTGAGTAACTACAACATCTCAACTGTTCATCTCCACCCCACACCTCCCCCAAGTTCTCAAGTACCAATAAAATCCTGTATGTTAAAGTTAAAAATAAAATAAAAGCTTTTTTCCTCCAGGCAAGAAGCAGCAATCAACTAGGAAATTTTACAGTGCTCCTTGCTAGGAGTATCTGCATCATGGACTGAAATACATGCAACTAAAATAACACCTCAGACTATATTGCCAGGTATGTCTCTATCTCAAAATGAAGGGCAACTCAAAAGATACCTAATCTATCTGAAGCACCAGTTCAGACATATATATTGTGCAGTGAAACATCATAAAGGCTTACACTGCTATACTGCACCCAGGCTAAGCTCTGCCATCAATCCAGGCTTACTGCCTGTGCTACTGCCTCATTCTCTTACAGCCACACCAATTATATTGTGTTTTGATGCTGTGAGTACACCTCTTGGATTCTCCTGGAGGGAATTTGCTCAGACTCACAAAGAAACTAGTAAAATAAGAATGAAAATGTCAGAAAGCAGAAGAGTTTTAAACATACAATGAAATAGTGTTCTTAATGCTTTTGTGTAGTACTATACCTTTTATGTGCACACAACCACACACACAGAGTGGGGCTTTGTTAGGGAGGGGTTGGTTTGTTTGATTTATATGCTACTAGAATTTTGAAGAGGCTTAAACTCTGATTTGGAGCTGCTACCTGAAAAGGGCAGAACAGGAATCTTGTATTTGTTTCTACAAAATTCCAGGACAGGGGACAATGGAATCATTGCCTTCAGTGCTTTTACTGCTAACTGACACAAGCACAACTGAGCCATTCTACAGGATGATGGCCTCAGCCTTCATTCATTTGCAGGTAGAGCTTGCCCCTTCAGAGTCTGACTTCCCATGAGTTGCAGTGATTCAAGATGAGAATCCAGGTGTTAGATAATACAATGATCTATCCATAGAAAATTCATGTGTCTAAAGTTCTTTGGAACCAGCTGTATGGAGTGAATTTGAGTCACCCTTGAGCACCTCAATCTGTTGCTCCCAAAAATGCTTTGCTGTGGCTCTCTTTGATAGGGATATTGGAGAGCTCCAGCTTAGTTTTGTTCCCATGCCCTTCCATGCATGTCATTACCTTCATTTTTCAGGGGGGGATGATAAAAAAACATAAAGCCATTTTATTTCAGAGTTGGCTATTTCCTTTTTTAAAAACAGTTTGGTTTTTTGGGTTTTTTTTTAACCTTCCTGGTCACCCCCTCATTCAAAGGCTCATCTTTAGTGAGGTGTAAGAGCACAGACAGGGTTTCAAGATCTACACCCCAAACCTGCAGCAAGAGGTAGACCCTGGACAAGAAAACCCCTCACTGATATTGTTGCTATGGCAAATCTTAATGACTTTAGAGACTGGGCATGCAGCCAGGAAGAAAATGGGGAGGGCTGACACATGACATTTCCCTCTTTTTTTCCTTTCATACAATTTGCTTTCTGCAGCTCTTCTTAGAAGCACGAGAAATGTTTCAGCTTCAATTATCTCCACAGGAGTTTCATTTCCCTCTCCTTTTCTCTTGCTGCTCTAAGACAACTATTGTGACTTAGATTTATTTTTTCCCCTTTGATTCCAAATGAATTACATGTGTGTTCACAGTAAATAATTCCTACAAATATTATCACCTGTGCTGTTGATTTCCTTTTTATTAAAACAAGCTAGATGGGAAGTTTGGAACACAAACATAACTGCTTCCTTTCAACTCCAGTTTAACTTAATAATCAACAAGGCTACTTTTGCTGGAAAAGGTACCAGTTTATTGTCACAAGATGATTTTTTTGTTCATCTTCATGCCTACAAAGCTTAGCACTTACTGTATCACTGCCCATCATCTTCAGACAGTGTTAGGCAAGGCTGGTATAATCTGATTCTATAGTTGCATCTTAACTTCAACATAAATAGTACATTCAATTTTAAGTAGAAGCAACAGTTGCCTGAAGAAAATATTATTATAAAGCTATACAGATTATATTTAGAATAGCCTAGTGGAATACAAACCCAGTACAGGTTTATGTATATATTTCAAGTAAAGAAAGGAAAAGATATAAAGGAGATTAAATCTTTGAAATGCCTTGATAAGGCTAGAAGACACTTTTTCTATAGCTCCCCAAGCATCAATCTCATTGAAATATTAGGGTTGAGGAGTTTATGCACTGCATTAACAGACCACTGCAATGTGTCACACACTGAAAACTCTCCTAGCTACAGAAATTAATACAATATACTCCAAAAATAGATGCTGAAGAGAGCAGTTTATCTGCATATCTAACTGAAGATATCTCTGAAGGAATCAGACCCAGTACTATCCAAAATGACAAAAGGAAAATAATATCAAGGAAAAACCAAGTGAAATGGGAATCACAGGGCCTAGGGACAACCTAGCCTTCTTCAGGTGCTAAAGGTGTCAAGTCAATCTGGAATTCCATTCTGTCAAAGAAACTAAGATTTCCATTTTGTTCAGAACACAAAAAAAAAAAATTAAATGTTTATGTTTGTGGTTTGGTTTTTTTCCACAACAATGTCTCCTGGATGATTTTAATTAATGCCTTACAGAAGGAATAGTTTCATGGCAAAGAGGAAAGATTTGAGCTGTTCATTTTATTCTGTGCCCTTGCAGTAATTAGTTGCAAGCACAGACTTCAAAACTTTCCTAAAAAGAAATCTATCAGACCTCTTACCAAGGTTTGCAGCAAATGAGTAAACCCTTTGAGAAGTGCTCTGAAACTCTGAAGTAAACTCACACCCTGAACAAAATAAGATCAGGAGGAAGAGAAGCACTCAGTAAAACTTCTAAAGCAGGTGAAATGTGGACAATCCTTTGAAACAAAGACAGCTCTCAATGGCAATTTTAATTCAGGAAGGTATGAAACAGAAACAGGAGGTACTTATGAGCTTTAGCTTATACACAAGGTCTGACAGTCACTGTCCTTAGTTAAAAGGACTTTGTCACATGAAAGCAGCAAACCACCCAGCAACAAAAGCACTTGTGAGGATGGATAAATGCCCAGTAACTGACACACAGACAGGCATTTCCAACTAGATCAGTAGCACTTCAAGATTTAATCATGTTTTGATAGGAATGGTAACAGTGCTCTGCTGAATTGACTGGATGTGGACTGCAGTGGAACAAAAAGCATCATCTAATCTGCTGGCTTTATGAACAATGAAAACACCAGAGCAGTACAGAAAGGTTTGCAATTGCTGCAATCCACTCAGCCATCTGCCCAGCAAAAGGGCAATGTCATTAACACTTTAAAGGCACACGATGGAAAAGCAGAGCCCAGACTTCTTGTAAAAAGAGGTTCTAAACTGAGAACATAAATACTTGGATTGCAGAGATAACTCTATTAATTCTCCCTGAAAGACAGATCTATCTCCAGAATAAAACACAGTGGCAAAAGGTTGCTGTGACCCTTGAGCAGATGTTTCAGCCATGTTAAAACACCAAGGCTATCAAGCTTTAAGACCTAGTTCTGGGACATCAGACCATATGAAGCAGCTTAGTCACACACAAAACTACACTTGATCAGATCCCAGCACCTATTCAAGTGGCAGCTCTAAAAAGCCAACTCTTCCACCCTTCCAGCCCCTTTCCCATGTTGCCAAATTGAAAACATCACTTGCATTTTTAATATATTACATTGCATAGAATTAGGAAAACTACTGCTTGTGTCAACTATTGTTTATAACAAGTAAAGTTTTTAAGAGATTTGTGGAATTCAGAAGAGAACAGAGTAATTTTCTCAGTAGAGAAGTCACAGTTGTCATTAAGCAAGGGGGAATCTTCCTCTAATGAAACTTGTTGCAGTTTTAAAGAATATTATTCCAATGAGTGGATAAAACCTGTCTCACTTAGCATCTTAGTGTCTACCCACTACTGCTCCCTAGTTAGATACAGAAGCCCATTCCAGAGCACTTAAATTAGCAATCCTGCCACCTACCAAACAGCTTTCCTGACTTCAGACACTGAAAGCAGGATTCAGGTGTCTAAATACAGAATGTAGCTTCATTCTGGACAACCAAAATAATCTGACACATCCAGTTACTCTTGCATAGTACATTATACTGCCCACTCAGTGCAACATGCCCTGGAACTCAAAGCAGGGGCTCTGATAAATACAATTTATCACTATTTTTCTGCTTTTTGGTGCAAAGCTATAAATAAATGAGAGGGCTCTGAACCATGCAGAAAGCTGCCATCACCAAGTGTGTAATAATCACTTTTATAGTCCTCTTCAGATTTCACAGGGAAGATTTACTCCATTGTCAGGTCTAACCTGCTTTATTTGAGACTTTGATCTAAGCAGTGAAGAAAACTGAACTACAGTCAAAGTGAAGCACAACTACTTTAATTTTATACATTAAAACATTGAGAAATAGATGGGTCTCCATATCCTGCAACTATTTGTTATGATGAAATAGCTGCCAGCTGCCATAATCAAGGAAACAGTAACTCAACTAGTTAAAATACCAGAGGAAAAGACTGGTTGTCTCCTAAAGCATATTTAACCTCAGGTAGCATCTCTGTAATTGACAAAACAGACAGCAATTTCAGAGATAATCCTCAAATTATCATTTTCTCACTCATTGGATTTATGTGATTTAACACTGTCGTTTTCCTCAGTAGGTCTTAAATATACAGTACTTGAGCTGGTGATTGCTGTTTAAATCATAACTAGTTATTTCCTGGTACTGCTGCCTGGGATACCCAGAGCACACAGGGGGTTGCTTCCAAAAGCCAACATGCTGTGGGTATCAGCCACCCTCAGATGACTTCACACACTGCTGATGTAGGAAAACAGGTATCCACTAAATACCTGGACAAAGAGTAAACCATTAAACCCAGCAGCTTGTCTACAACACCCTTAGCTGCAAGCCCAGCAATCCCACTGCAGCTATCCCATCAAAGCCTTGGAAATCTTTACCTTGCTCTCTCACAGTTCTGCTTTACCAGATGACCCTACAGCAATGCAGGTTCTGAGCTGAGGACCTGGTCACTGCCACTGAGGGAAGGCAACTGGGATTGGCAAAGCCTGCTGACCAGACTAGTGACAACTGCTTCAGAATTGGCCAACAGCAGACAGGTAACAGTTGTCATTTACTGGATGGGGAAAAAAAATTACTAATATTATTAATTCAAGTTTAAGACAGACAAATGTTTTACTTTGCAAGAACAGTGAAGCACTGAAAATCAGATTTACAGAGGTGATAAAACCCTTTAAACAGAAGATTCAAGAGCATCTTAGATGAACAAATAGAGATAAACTAGACCAGGATTTCTTTATTTACAGTTTGCAGACCCCACATGACTTGCAAAGCTATTTATCCCACTATCTCATGAAGCCAAACTCCCACAGGAACAGCCAGCTTCTAGAACCTCACTTCCCCTAAAAAACTGCAAAATTGCCCTCCTGAGAAGTCTCATAATGTGGCTTCAGTGAAAGTAGCAGAAAAGCAATATCAAGATCTCTCTAAAGATCAGTGTAGTCTTTATTTCCATTTAGTATACAAAAGTATGACAGGCACATGCTGGATCACACCACTTGTAAAAACATACACACTCCATTAATTTTACAGAGCTTTCAAGTATGCACAAATATTTCTAGCAAGATGTAAACCAAGTCTGAGATGACAAAATCAAGATGTTCCATTAATTCAGAGGAAAATTATGTTATATTCATCCATATTTTCAAATACTGAAGCACTGAAAACTACTAATCACATTTATCAATCCTAGTCAATAATTACACCATCAAAGTAGCACAAATCCTCTGGCTTTTGGTATTCCTATGGCCTTGGAAACAGGCAACCCACCACTGAGAGCAGCCACCCACTCATTCTGCATTAAACAAATGGATAAGCTACTATTATTGGGTCTTCTCTGAAGTTGCTTGAGGCATTGCCAATTTCTTTTTCTATACTAAAAAAAAAAAAGCCCCCAAAAGAACTCTGAGGGGCTTGTTTCTTCACAACTTTCCACAGAAATCACTTCTAAAGGGCCCATAGAACATATTCTCTTAAAAAAAAAAATAAAACTCACAAGCAACATCTCCCTACAGAATGCTTTCTTCTTGTGTGAGCAACATAAACAAGCATAACATCCTCTTGGACAAGAAAACAGAAGAAACCAGTCTGCCCTTCCTCCTTTACAACATATGCAAGCATCAACACAGTCCCTCTTGAGGCTACATCAATGACAACAGTTTACATCAAAACCACATCAAAAAGACAAAATATATCTTTTCTACAAATGGTGTAGTGTACACACACACACACAAAAACACACACACACAGTGCCCAATTGTAGAAACTCAAGGGGCACTTTCTAGCATCACAGCTAACTTGGCTGTGACTCAGTTTACTCAGGTCAAAGGTGGGAAGAGCATTTGCACAAATCTCAATGTAATTCCACTAAATGATGTGTGAACTCAATTCTTCAGGCAGATTATGTATCTACTTACTCTGAGTATACTGTTGGCTGCTTAGAAAATTGCCACAGACTATCAGCTGTGACAGCTTAGACACACATGCACCACCACATTGTGCTCTGCATCCTACTACAACTACCTCCAGTGTTTCTGTACCTCTGGCTGCTGCTCCATGGCCACCTTGGCACAGGCAGAAGAAATCCATTTGCAGCTGTCTTGTCATCACGACACTGCAGCACTCCTGGGGTTGGCTGGAGTCAGACTGAAGCCTTCCTTACCCTGGGGGGGTTAAAAAGAGAAGCTTTTCAGAAACATCAACACAGGACACCTCTCAAGCTAGTGCTAATGGAGTGCCTGAGAGAGGTCACAGAAAGGAAGTCCTGCAGATGAAAGGACTGAAGGACACTTGCAAGACAGCCAAGAGCAAAGCAAGACAGACTTCTGGCAGTGGTGAAGCTACTCCTCAGTATCTCAAGGCATGGACAGAAGCCTCCCCCAGCTGAGAGGCACAGTACATATGTCACTGAGGCTCTCAAACTGATGGGTGGTGGTGAGGAAGATTTCAGCTC
Organism: Corythornis vintsioides; assembly: GCA_025447755.1. Lineage (NCBI taxonomy): Eukaryota > Metazoa > Chordata > Aves > Coraciiformes > Alcedinidae > Corythornis > Corythornis vintsioides. The sequence goes on along the minus strand of JAOEGS010021638.1, from coordinate 35,726 downwards.
CTACTCCCCTCCTCAGATGAGCACAAGAGCCAGATGCAGTTATCCCACTGAGTGCATTTTGTGGAAACACAACTGGGGTGGGAGGGAGAATTTCATAGCACTGCACCCACACAGGATGGAGCACAGGCCACAGCACTTTGTCCAGCACTTTAAAGTGCATTTCATAGTGTTTTCACAGGATATTTCAGGTTGTACAACATCCTAAAAGGCAGGAAAGATTCTTTGGGAGAACAGGATTTAGCAGTGATTTGCAGCAGCATGGCAGGAGCAGGAAGCCTAGAACAGTCACCACTCCTGTTCACAGACAGCATTGCTTGCAGAAATGTATTTTACCATATTTGAGGTTATTTGGCTGCAGTACAAGGTCAACCCACCACAGAGATCCACCTGGCTAGGCTGGAGATGGGGACCCAGGTGAACCTCATGAGGTTCAACAAGACTAAATGCAAATTCCTTGCACCTGGGTGGGAACAACCCTCACTATCAATCCAGGCTGGGGAATGAGGTGCTGGAAAGCAGCTCTGCAGAAAAGCAGTGCTTGAGAATGGATTGCCTTGCAAAGCCACAGCCATCTCAGTGGAGTCAAAGTCAGAGCTCAGGGGATAACAAAGGAGGAAGAATATGAATTGGAGACACCAGCATATGCAAAACAACAGCTTGCAGGTGGCTCCTACTGAATATGGGGGGGAAGGGAGGAAGGAAAAAGCATTAGCAATACAAAATTGAAGGAGAAAGAAGGAGGAATAGACACCAAATAAGAATTCCAAGCACTTCATAGAGGAAGCCCTACTATCTGAAAAGAATGACTGCAATACAACTGGGGTTGCTTTGCTTCTGGCCACTTGTATTCTCATCTGTCTGCACAAGCCACAAGAATTCAGTATAAAACAGGCTGCCAAGTTCCTGCAGTTTGGAAGCCCACACTTCTCTTCATGCACAGACAACATACAGAGCTGCACTGAAGGGATTGAGAGATATTTGTTGTGTCAGGGGGAAGTTCTGGCTGAAACAACTTATAACATCATGTTAAGAGAATAAAATAATTCTAGAAAAAAAAATATCTGTAGTTCTAACTTCAAATGTATCTAAGAATCACAGTGTTGGAAGTGAACCTCAAGAAATAATCAATTACATGTACATCATTCATGCCAAATACCCATTTAATCCATTCTAAAGAGACCTTGAGGAGGGAAGCTGCCCCACCTTTTCACAGGTGATAAATTTCCTCTCTTTTAGAGAAATAGTCCTCTGGACAGAAGTCAAAGCCAATTAAAAAATGGTAAGACAGGCAGTGAGCACATGTACATGCTCATTGTACAGATAAAGAAAGGCAATTAAAATAGAGTGATGGCTGAAAAGCCCTTCCACGGGGGGAATTCTCCTGACACAAAGATGCTTTACTAGTCACTTCAAGCAAGCCTTGAACCCAAACTATACTTGCACTTGTTCCTGTGCTATTTATTCCTATTCTGCATGCTGACCCTTTCTTAAACTTTCATCTTTCCTTGAAAGTACTAGGAAGTCATATTCAACCCAGTTATCTCCACTTCAGCCATGGGCAAAGCCAGCTGGCTTGCTTCACTCCATGTCATTCTCATTTATCTTTGCATTCTCCTCAGCCCCCAGAGAGGCTCACAGGCAGCCCCTGGCAAATTGCTCAATCTCTTCTATATGCCAACATTTTAAAGGTTCCCTTCGACCTTAGCTTCTAGTCCAGGCCAACTAAACCTCACCAGACTAGCAGAATCTACAAAAATAAATCACAGGGGTTTTTTCATTGTTTCATTGTTCTCAAGTTGTTTCATTGTTTCATTATCTCCCTTATGAGGAGAGGCTGAGAGAGCTGGGGCTCTTTAGCCTGGAGAAGAGGAGGCTGAGGGGAGACCTCATTAATGTTTATAAATATGTTAAGGGTG
>JAOEGS010021638.1:1619-32270 GCA_025447755.1 Corythornis vintsioides | reverse complement strand
TGCCAGGCAGCCCCCCAGGGAAAGGCTGGCTGTGCCAGGCAGCCCCTGCATGGGCCAGTCTGGAGCAACAGGGCACCCAGGCAGAACAAGCAGAGCTGAAGACCAGCACTGCTGCAGCCATGCTCCAAACAGCAGGGGTGGCCTAGGACTGAGCTTAAATAGTGCTCCTCGCCCATGGGTGGGGCTGGGTCCCCCAGGTGAAGCTCATCAGGCTCATTAACATCCCTCAGCAGGGCACCTGGCAGCAGGCTGGGGGATGCTGCCTTGGTGAAGCTCCCTGGCTGAAGAAGCACAAAATGCACCCTGAAGAACAGGCAGTGAGGACTGGATTTTATTGTTATCAGTGCTCCCACCTGCCTCAGTTCTTTCTCTGTGACAATTTAGTAGCTCTGGTAACATTTAGGATTTTTTTCCCCATGCCCAAGTATTTGTGTGAAAATAATTTTGCTCAAATGACAGCACAGCTCAGTAAAAAGTAAAATTGGTCCTAACAGGACAGGTTTCCACTGAAGCCATTCTCCACCACACTCGAGGTGTTCTACAAATTAGACAGGTGATTTTCTTATCTACAAGACAGTCAGAATGTTTTCACATTGTGCTCATGAAAACAAAATAAATAAATAAACCCCAACCAACACAAATCATCTCAACCCATGGAGAATCCTTCTTGCACAGAACCAATTAGGTTTCTGAAAAGGCAATTGCTTTACAGCAGCCAGAAAACCCATAAAACTCAGAGAAGTCTCCTCCTGGAAGATATCTCTAATAAACACACCTCTCATATATGTTCAGGTGGCTGAGGTTTTTTATAGTCTTTCATACAAGCAGTTTCTTCATTATTGTGTTTTTTTTCGCAGTTATTGGACTTAGCTGCCAGCAGAGTTTATATTCAACTCGTTTAAATATATATATTTTTTTTTAATTTAAAAAGATTACAACTATAACATGTCCACTATGCAATACCTAGGGATTCCTGCCCTGTTTCTAGCAAAGCACACATTAGTATCAGCAACCCAGAGAGTTCATTGAGGCCAGAGTCTTGTGTGTTTTCTGAATGTTGGAGACATTTGAGAGACTGCAAATGTTGAGCTACCAGAGCAAAAAAGAAATGAGAAATAATTTCAAAACCTAGTCCAAAACTCTTTTAGCACAACCAGCCTATCCTTAATCCCTTGCATAATTTGATTCAAATTTAAGCATAATATGGTCTGGCCTTTCAAATGCCTTTTTTTCTTCCTGTTTCTTAGTTTTTCATCTCACCAGAGGAGAAACTTTTTGAACGTGAGGAGGGAGCAGTGGAACCTCCAGGAGCATTAGCACCACTCAGCACTTCACATTTGGAGAGTGTGGAGCAATTAAGTGAGAGTAACAGCTTATTCCACAGTGCTTTGGAAATGACAGTGTGCAGACACTTTCACAGCTCATCGGGTTGAGAACATTTTATAAACAAGTGCTTGTAATTTAAGATTAGTTATGATTTAAATCATGTACTATTTTCTAATAAAGCCAAATGATTAAATCATCATTCAAAAGATACTTTCATTCCCAGTTAGAAAACCAGTAGTAAATCTCAAAATAATAAGTTTCCAACAGTTGTTTCTTTCTGGCTGATACTAAAGGCAAATTTTGACTTATCTGCAAAATGCTGTTCTGTCTGAAAGTGATGTGTCACAAATGAAAACAGTTAATTTTGTCTGGCTGTTGAAAGCAGTTTGTTTTGTGCAAATTTCTAGTATTTGATGAGCTTGTTTTTTAATTCTGCATAGCCCTTTTCAATCGACCATCTTTATTACCAGCACATTTCTGATTGAAATTAGCATTTTTCTATTTTTTAATTTCACACATATTACTGACCAGTCGTATTTCAGCCTGACCACATTCATATCTTCAGTTAGCACAAACTGTCTGCATGCAAAATTCACTGTTGTCCTAGTTTAACACAGTTGGAGGACAGATATAACAAACGACTCTGGAATATTCTGAGTAGTGGTAAACACAAGATAACTGCTGGTGCATGAACAAAGCCATTACTTCCCTGTTCCCCTATAATTTGATTTAAAAATGAAAATTGGCTAATTACTGTCTGACTCTTTTGTCAACGTCAGAGTTCAGAGTGTTGAGCCAGTGGAAGGCGTTCCTCCAAAACCATACCAGGGCTCATTTTTTTCCTGTCAATTTATGTTCAAAACAACTGTATCCTCAAATTCTCACTCCTGGAGTTTACCAATATCTTCTAGTGGCAGTCAGCAGTGCTGGTTTACATGGACAAAGGGCTCACTGTGTCTCTTTCAGAGCATTCCCTGCAAAACAGTGATTTTGTTTAACACCTGCCCATGAAGAGATGTTGAGTTCCTCAGCAAAGCCCCTGTGGTATGGGTTCAGCAGCCACTGATTAAAATCACCCTGCAGAAGCAGTTACACACCACTGGGTGGTGAGATGCTGGGTAACATCAAGAGGTGGTAAAAAGCAGAGTGGCAGTGTTTGGGAGGCAGTGGGGTTTGAAATGCTTAGTGCAGGTTGCCCAGCCTTAAACGACTGGCTGACACAGGCTGCCAAAAGGAGTTGTGGCCACATCCCCTTTCCATTCCCCATGGCAAGGTCTACTGGGACACTTAATTTTCACATTAGAACAGAGGAGCCAAGCTTGTTAGAGCTCTTTGTATGATGCCAGAATGCCAAGTAGAAGAAAAGAACAGATGTGAAGAAACAGGGCAAAGCTAAACAACAATTAACACAAGTTAAAAATACAATAACAAATAAAACAATGTGAGGGCTATGGATAAAAATGGGAGCTGGTGCCCCTTATGTGTCTCCAGACTAACACAGCAGAGTTTGTAAAGAAAAGATGTGCTAATAGGTATAGCCTGACAAGAACTCCAAACTATGAAATCCCACAAGTAATTCACCTGCTTTCCTTCCCCTAAAACTTCCAAGTGTGGAGGATTTCCCTGGGATGTTATCTGGGGTTCACAAGCTTTTCAAGAGACTGGAGGATCCATTCCAAGGGACTTTTGTCCTATCCCCAAAGACACAGGTTTGCTTAATGTTTTAAGTGTCATGCACTGTTCACTAGCAGGACATATTTCTTAAAGAAAAGTGGAATTATTTTCATATAAACCAAAAACAACTCGCATTTTCTCAAGCTGCTAGTAATTTTGATTAGGAAAAAATAGCCAACCCTTCTACTGGTTGCATAATTAAAAAATCATGCTGTTCTTTCTGTGGTTTTTCTTGCTTATAATTTTCCACTGTAATCCATTAAGTGCATTAGCAGGGATTTAACACACCAGGTTTAATCAACACTACTCCTCCTACGTCAGCATTTGTGCTGAGAGGACTGTGCATCAAACAGTGGTCCTAGTGAATTATCTGACCTTTCCCTCTCCAGTCTGTACCTCTGATTACAACTTTCCTTGGCTTAGTACAGAACAGTGGCAAGGTCAAACCCTGCCATAGCAGTTGCAAATTTCCTCAAGAGGCTCAAGGAAATGGCCTATCTGCTTGTACAAGCCATGACTGCAAATGTGTTTGGATTATCTACATATTTTGTATTCATGAAGTTTACAGTTCTAGCTTGCAGCCAGGAAAATTGCTTTGATTTTTTCTAAGTCTCTAAGCAGAAGGCAAATGAAAAATACAATATGCTTACTACCACACAGAGTTCTTTAAACTCCTGCTGCATTTCCCCTGACAATCCCTTCTCTCTCAATGCTGCTGTCCAGGGCTGTCTCCTTGAAACTTGCTGACATGGCAGCAAAGGACATCTTCCTGTTGACATCTTTTGAAATTCATTCTGCTAAACAACATTTATTTCTTCTCTTGTAGCTAAAAGCAACTAGATTTAATCCCTGAGACAGAAAGGAACAAACAACATGAATAAATGGTCTTCACCTTCAGCACACCAGTGTTTTGTGACACGATGGGGAGGTTTATCTAACTGGAACCCTCAGGTCCAAATATTGAGCCCAGCTCTCATCCCCCAGTCAGACTAGAGGGAGCTGACCAAGCTGCATTGTTATTGACAAACAATACATCCCTCCACTTATATCAATACAGGAGAGCTTCATGGAGTGTGCCTCATGGATTTATTTCAACAAAAACTATTTTTCTTCCTAAAAAAACTGCATAGCCAGTTTCATATAGGAGAAAATTAATCTACTTTGATTAAGAATACTGAAACCCTCATCCTTCTCTTCCATTTTCTGTATTCATTTCATAATCCAGCTCTAAACAGCTGACCCGAATTTCAGTAGGATTCTAGCACAACTCTGAGGCTCCCTGAGGAACCAGGGGGTATTTCAGCCCTGGACTATCACTACTTCTGGAATATTAATGATTTTTGCTGTGTGTAATCCAGGCCATTTGATAATTACATCCACCATTACGAGGTGCAAAATCCAGGACACAATGCACAGAACAGTTGGCACATTTGCACTTAAGAAAATATTATACATACTGGAGTCAAATTCACACACTGCTGGAATTTTAACAGCTTTTCCTCCATGAAAACACTTCACAGCATCATGCTATTGGTTCATTTTGTCCCTCCATGACGTAGGCCAGTGATCATGTTTTAATAAAGGAGAGTGCTTGTTTAAAAGACAGTAAAGGGAAGCTGCTCTTTTTATTTAGTTTACAATTTGGAAAGGCTTCAATAAAAAGAGTACACCGAGTGCTGAAGCAAAAGAGATTAAAAGGGAGGCCTTCTTTCCATAAAGCACAGAATGACATTTACAGATATATGTCCACACAGCACACAGTACTGAGTAAGGACAAGTCTCTTCAGCATCATCTTTGATACAGTTTGTTCCCTTTGTAGATTAAAATCTCAATAGACAATGTGGAAGCTGCCAACTGCTAGATCTCAGAACTTCTTTCCCTTGAGGGTGGTGGATCAGTGGAACAGGCTCCCCAGGGAGGTGGTTGAGGCCCCATCCCTGGAGCTATTCCAGGTGAGGTTGGCCAAGGCTCTGTCTAGTTGAAAGTGTCCCTGCTCCCTGCAGGGGGCTGCACTAGATGCCCTTTGGAGCTCCCTTCCAGCCCTAAACATTATCTGATTCCATGATTCTGTGATACTAATATTTTTGGCCCAGTTGGGCACCAAAAGATTTTTCTAAAGCTGTAACTACAGGTGTGTGAGAAAATGTGTTTGTTCTGGATGCAAAGTGAAAAATCAAGATAAATATAGCTGTGTTCACTGCCTGCTGCCATTGCCACCAGGGAAGGCAAGATGCAGGCTGCCTGTCTTTTCTCCTGTAAACAGTTACAGGGAGAAAGGTCTAGAAAGGTCTAGAAAGAATCCCAAAACGGCCACAGCTCTGTCAGGTCCCTGAACTAGGTGTAGAGGAGGCACCTGAGGGGCAGCAAGCCCAGGATACCAGCACACAGCAGCTCTGCTGCCTGTCCCCTGCCAGTGGGTGCAAAGGACAAGCAGGGATTCTCCACGAGCTGCTCTTACCACTTTGGTACTGAGGGCAGACACAGAAGAAAGTGTCTCAAGGGATAACCAAAACCAGTGCTTTGTGAAAGATTAGGGAGAAGGAAATAATGAGGATCAAGGGTAGCTGGGAAGGCACTGGGAGGAACAGAAATAGGCTGTAGAGAGGAATGGGCCAATGAAGTATTCTCAGAAATGCATAATCCATGGGAAGACATGAGAAAAATGACAACATTTCTTCCTAACTCAAAGCAATTGATTTTAGTGTGTTATGAGAACCTGTTGAATGCTGATGGGAAGGAAATAATCAAACAGGATTTTTCTTTGAAGAAAAACTCCCTTCTGTACCAACAGCTTCCCTGTAACTCAATGGGAAGCATTTGAGCAACACACAGAAGTCACTTCTCAGCAGAATAAACACACTCTCAGTTCTTTATGCACTGGGAATATTGCAGTATACTGCTGTCTGTACCTGAGCTGCCTCATCTCAGCCTCACTCAGGCAACTCCCTGCTGCACTGCAGCCACTTTCTCACTATGCATTAGCATAAGAAAAGCCTGAGGAACACTGGCCTGCCAGGTACCTGTGCACCTTCAAATCCAGAAGCCTTGCTGTCCTCCCACTGATCTGTTGTGTACAACTGCTGCACTTCAAAGAACCCATCTGGGGGAGATGGGAAAGAAAAAAAAAAGAAGAAAAGGCAAGCTATTTGTTGTCATAGAAACTCTAGGACACCGTGCTACTGTGCAGGCTGCTATGTGAGGATATTATTGTTTGGCCTTTTTCCAGGCAACCAGACTGAGAAACGCTAAAATGCTTTTAAAAAAGCCCCTGAAATCTTGCCAAGCTATCAGATGTACATTTGCCACAAACACGTTCAAATATTTACTGTTTGTTGGGGATAAATTTTAAAAGCCTCTGGTATGGGAAACACAATGGGGAAAAAAAATATATATATTCTTGACCCGAAAAAACAAACAAGCAATAGACATCTTGTGGCTACTGGAAATGTGCAAAAATCAGTTATGAAGAGGCAATTAAAACAACAGCAAATTGTCTTCAGCTCCCACCACTTAGCTGAGGCTAATATTTTAAAAGCCTGTAGTTAGAATGGCAATTAAGGTTAATACAGCAAAAGCAGATGTCCCAAGGGCTGAGCAGCTCCCAGAGAGCATCACTGAGAGGCAGGTAGGGTGTTTGTTGCTTTATGTTATGTTCTTTCTAACTGGAGAATAACAGCATCAATAAATCATTAAACACAATGCAAACTAGTGACCAAACCTCCTCAGACTCCAGGGAAATTTCCCTGAGTTCCAGAGGAAGACAGGTTTACACTCAAGTTAAAAATCACAGGCCACATAAATATTGGAAGTGTTTCAGTATTTTTGTCTCACTTTGGACAAAAGAAGTTTTCTTTTACTGGAACATCTCTTTTGTTTGGTTAGTTTTTCCTTTTTTTTTTTTTTTCCTAAAACATGTTCATCCTCCACTTGCAGAGTTAATTCTTGGAGTTGATTCAGAGTTATTTCTTGGTTAAGATAGAGTAGAAAGAAAATTTTGAAGGTGTTATTAATTCATAGCAAAGATGGACTTTTTAGCTATTTCACCTGGAAAAAGAGTATGACTAGGACAGACTATGGAAAAGTTTAGCTGTATGCTGAGCACAGTTTGGGGGGGAGCAGTTTAGAGTATAAAGGTGAGCTTTTTTGCACTGAAACTTCCCATTCTTATCACAACAGTCCAATTTACCCTCCATCTGTTCCAAGTAGATCAGAACCCTGTCCCATTTAGCATGGAAATCACTTCTCCTTTGCTGGAAGCCAGATAAAATAATCCAAAATACCTTACAGGTCCTGTGTGAAGACAAAAAAAATAAACAAATAAAATAGAGCAGTCCTGTGGCTTGAAAACAACCTTTGTCATGGAGGCACAACATCATCTGACATCTATGAGTTAACATCCAACTCTTCTATTGCCCCATAAAAATATTCCCTGTTTTTCTTACTGAAAGCCTCTGCTTCTATTACAGGATAGATCTCTCTCTTCTCCTGTCTCCACAGAAACAGAATGCCTTAGGAATTGTAAACATGCAGTTATTCAACTTGCAGCTTGCTCAGGCTAGGAAACTGGGTGGACACAACACTAAAGTGAGCCACGAGGAAAGCAAAGCAGAACTGCTGCAGGAGAGATTCTGGTGGGAGAGCTGTTCTTACATTTAAAGTCTCATTTCTCCTTGGACAAGAGCCTAGGGCTGCAGCCAGCCAAGCAGCCTCCTCCTGTGCCAGCTCCAGCTTCCATACACTGCCAGCTTCTTTTTTTGGGTGTAGGCCCTTCACATTCAGCATGCCTGGCAGCTCCAGGAGCAGTCGGATGTGATGCAGGAGGGCATGTGCCTCTGGGAGAAGAATGGCATGTGCAAAACACTGTCAGTAAAGAGCTGGTAATTTACACTGTCATGGTTTTTGCATGATGTCAGTAATGACATGAAACAGAGCAGCAGGGTAAATGAAACCCCCTCCCCAGAAAAAAAATTTAAAAAGCTGCCATTTTCTAGTCTCTCCTTCACTGGCTCTTCAGAATGATGCCACTTGTTAGAGCTCAACACAATCACAGATGTTAGGGGTTGGAAGGGAGCTAGAAGATCATCTAGTCCAACCCCCCTGCCAGAGCAGGGCACCCAGAGCACTGAGAAGCCCAGGGTAATGATTCCTGAGCTAACCATAGAGTACAATCACAGCGTGGCCTGAGCCTGCACTCCACTGGAACAGCAACCCTGTGTGACCACCAGCTGTGGAAAACCCACACCAAGCCCTTTCCCTTTCCCTTCATATGCTGAATAAGTTCTTTTTAAAGACAAAGGGAGTTTGATTAGAGATGTCACTTTTTTCCAAGAGAGAAGTCATGACTTTCACAGCCCATGAGTTTGGGCTGTACTTGATCAGCAAAATACTCCACTTGTCAAAGCTTCTGATGATCCAAGCAGAGTATCATGGGACACTCTGCTGTATTTTTAGTTATTAATTGACTTGGCCTGTAATTCTTTCAGGGCTGCACCTAGACAGAGATGTCTGTGACTGGCTTTTGGAGACACTATGATGATATTAATAAATAGTGACATCACCATGCAGATGATTTTAACAGCAGCTATTAAATGACGTGACAGACTCTTACTTTGCATAAAGTCACATAATTATTTTAATGTGATAAAAAAATAGTTGGATCTGGAGACCCCAGACACCAGACACACTTGGAGATGTGGAACTCAGTGAAAATACAACTGCATTGTATTTAGACATTTAAATACCTGCAAGACAAGTCTCTTTGGGATATTCTTAACTTTGTTAGCTAAAATATAGCAGTAAAGAGGACATGCCCACTTCAGGACATAAGAAGCAACCTGTAATGACAGTAAAAATCATTGTGCTCACATTTTATGTATTTATGCCAAGCCTGAATATGAGAACACAGCACATTTATTCAGGGAAACACTTCTTCATATTATTTTCTCAAAGCAAAAAGCAAATTCTTGAAGGTTGCATGGTCTTATTAGATGACAGGAAAATGAAGGTAGTCTGTATATAAAAGAGGAGTCAGACTGAGACATAAGCAGCAGGTATGACTGGGCTGAAGTGAACCTCTGAAATGTCTCTGCATGACAATCACAGGCTGGTGAAATTCCTGTAGCTACCAATTTTTCTTCTGTCATGACCTCAAGAGGGCCTCTCCCTGTCTGGGGAATCAGTTTTCCACGGGAAGCAAATTAATTTCATTGCAAGAGTGACATCCTCCAGCCCTCCCCAAAGCCCAGGTGCTATTTTGGCAGGCAGTGGGGCTGTTACACGGTCAGCATGGTGAGATATGAAAAGGGAGGTCAGAGAAATGACTTAGAGCTAAGCAGACTGAAATTCTCACATCCAGAGACTACTCAGATTTTGCTTCAGGAAAGAAGTGATGGGTGTCCAAGGGAGAAGCATATGCTGTGCCTGGGTCAGACAGTGAGTGCTGCAGTACCAGCTGGAAGAAATCTGGCAAGAAACTTGTGGATAACCAGAATCTGCAGCTAAGGAAAAATAAAGAGTAGGCCTTGCACAACAGAGAAGATAGCATAGATATCATTTCCCCCTCCTTATGTATCATTTATATAATACTAGAAAATTACAGTATTGACCAAAGAGGGAAAAGCTGGCAAGAAAACAGCTGATTTCATGAGAGTAGGGTTAAATACATACAGAGAGTAAGGTTAAAAAGAGAGATGATGCTAAAGCATCAACTGAAAAGCTGATGTTGCACGTTTTTGCTTTTACTTTTATATTAAAAGCTTGTTTTGATTTTCTTTCTGCTTCTTTTTACAGATTCCTAGTTTATTGCTGCAATATACAAAGCTGGCCGCTCGCGTTTTCGCTGTGGCAGTGTTGCAGCGTTGGAAAAGGTGTATTTATCTGCCCTCTGCTGGAAACACACAGCACAAATCCGGCACTGCCAGCACCGTTTCACCTGCAGGGTGCAAAATGGTTCCCCCTCCACATAAAAACCCAACTCCACGATGGATTCAGTAGTTACATGCGGGTTGGATTTCATTTAACGTACTGAATCCAAATAAACTGGTTTTTTTTGTCTAGTACTGGCTTCCCCTAGTGCAAGGCTTCACCCTGTTTGTTTTTCTCTTTTTGATGGAAATGGACATAAAACTTACACAACTGTCTCCTAACTTTATTTACATGATGCTTTGATCCTGTTAGTATTGTATCTAAATTGATTTTTTTTTAATTGCTTTCCCCAAAGAACCATTTCACTCCCTGTGGAGACACTGACTGAATTGCATTCCATGGGTTTCACTTTCATAACAAAACATACACTGGAGAAACATAGGATGGTAAAGCCATTTAAATAAAACATTAGCCTGTCCTCCTCTACCTTTCATGCTGTTATTTTCAATTAATTTTTAATCAGTTCCTACCCCAGATACATTGCTCCTTTATCAAGTACTGTTAAAAGCATTTCTAAAAGAGCAATTTCAACGCAGTGCCAAAGCTGCTCCTTAGAAGCCCTCTAATTCACATTTACCTCTGCTATCAGCTTCAACCACCATGCTCTTCCTTTTCTTACAAGCTTCTAGATGTGCAGGAGAGCAGTGTTTTGGATTACAATCCCATTTGTGCTCTCTGGGCTTGCTGAAAAGGATTCTCTAGCAAACAGGAGGCTTTCAAAGCTGCAAAGAGCAGAAAGGAATCCATTTACCACAGGTATTTTAGAAACTTCCTCCTAACATTGTGTTTTAAAACATAGCAGCAGAAAGAACCCCAGCTAGCTATGCTGATAGAAAGTGTGGCCCTGTTTTGTACAACTGAAGCTTTCTGTTATAAAAAAAAAAAAAGGCAGGACGTGGCTGATGGTAAAGGCTCAGCAGGAGGTTTGGGGTCGTGTGGGGATTTATTCCACAAGGACAATGCTGTGAAATACTTGATAAGACTTGCTGTTTATTATAGGAGTAATTTCTAAGCTATTCCCAAGGTTGTCTGGGCCAAACCAACCATATAAATAAACAGCCACGGGCAGCTGGCCTATGAGTTGACAGTTCTGGACCATAGTGAGCAAATGAAGTGTACTAGCTGGTTGTGTCCAGGAGAGGAAGGATAGTAAATGTTCTTTTAAGTAAGAGTGCAGAAGTCACACCCTTTCAATTCATGACCAGCTGACAGAAACTGATGGCACAGCATAAACCCAAGCTTCATTAATCCCAGATGGTTACTTCTCTCCAGCATATGCCCTGGATTTAACTTACTGCTGTTCTAAAAAGAAAATTAAATAAAACCCAGAGGGACATGAGTTGATTTTTTCTACTGGCTTATGCAGCTTCAGTTGTCAGAAGCCCTGTGCAGGATATTTCTAGTCTTAGCATCTTACAGACAAAACCATAGAGGTTAGCAAAGGATGATATCTGCTAAGCCATCTGTTCTGTTTCATTGCCAAAGCAAAACTGTTCCTACTGCATATTTATTTGACTTTAATATTAGTTTTAAATACTCTGGTGGATGGAGCTTCCACTGCTCCCCTGGGGAGGTTGGACTCCCTACAGAATACTTTTCACTGACAAGATGTTTTTCCTGGGCTTCAGCTTAAAGTTCCCCTTTTTAATTTAATTTTATGACCTTCATCATCCTCTATACCTCCAAGGACTCTTATGTAAATGGGTTTTAAAAAAGACTACAAACACAGAGGGTCTCAGAGAAAATAGCATCTACTGTCCTCCGAGAGAGTGTCTGGACAGTGAAGTCTTCTATTTCTCAGGTACAAGATGCAATTATTGCAGTGTTGTCCAATAAGAAGGGACAAACAGCAATTTCAGGACACAAACCGTTTCTTTTGTCCATATGAAGCAGCAGCAGCAATTTGTTTTCAGGCCAGAAGCTGTGCAGAGTAGGCAGCACACCTTGTGGAGGATGGAGCCAGAGAGGCTGCAGAGCCCAAGGAGAGCTGGATGCTGCCTCCCCAGTCCTCTGCCATCCTTGACTTCACCCAGACTAACTCACCCAGCCTCACATTTCCCACCTGCTGGTCGGATGGATTCAGAGCTACACAGCAAGCCCAGCACATTGCTAGATGTGAGACTCTCAGGCTAGCATTTTAGCATGCACCATTCTGGTTTGGTTTTCCCACAGTAGCTACATGTTAACATTCCTTGAATTTGGAGTGCTGACAGAAGCAGCCCCATAAAGGATTTTGTCCTGCTGTGTATCTTCACTGACTAAATTTCACTATCTTGAAAAAATGTCAGATCCTAATCAGCTTTGATTAGTTTTTTGGTGGGGCTTGGTGGGTTTTTTGGTGTTTTGTGTGGTTTGGTTTTGTTTTTTGTTGTTGTATTGTTTAGTTTGGGTTTGTTTTTTTGGGGGGGGAGGAGGGGGTGTTTTGGGGTTTTTGTTTTTTTTTTTTCTTCCAGCAGATGAAGCTGATAGATGAAGCTGACATTTAATTTCAGAAAATTTCACTATAAATTACCTCTTTCACTATTTCTCCCTGTTTCCAATAGGAACATGACTTGTTTTCCGGGAAGAGAGTGGCCCATAGCAATACTGAGAAAGTCATTAGCAGATGACAGATATTTTTAACGGTTTACTACAGCATATAGGTACCATACACAAAGTCTCCATAAAAATCCTAAGAATCTGGAACAGTTATTGTCTCCAAATAGATGCCACAAGATTCAGTGGTACATTCTGGCCAATCTTGAAGCAGATTTGTAGTCACAGTCCCACGGGTCATTTATAAAAACGATTGTCTCAACTTTTCTATTACCTTTACAAACTAAAAGCACGTAGCAGCATCCTCTCTTTTGTTCACATCTCCCTCTTTTTCTGACCGGTTCACAGAATAACAACTCACTACCATCAAGTCCGTGGACGCTCTCCTCGCCGCCGCCAGGGGGCGGCCTTGTCCCGCCGCAGGGAAGGCGCCGCCCGGGCCCCGCCGCTGCCCGCGTCTCTGCCGCCGCTGCCGCCTGTGTTCGGAGACAAACCGCAACCGCGGGCTCTCCCGCGCAGCTGGGAGCCTGTGTATGCGCCGGGACGTGTCCCGAAATACTCCGGCTCCCGCACGGTTCCCTTGACCGGCAGGTCCGGGAGCGTGGCGGGTCCTGCCTCCTCCCTTCTCTGCTGCCGCGGAGAGAGCTTGTTTGAGATGCTAGGACTAGAGCACCCGAGATCTAGAAGTGATATGAACTTGGAAGTGAACTAATTCATCCACTAACCGCTTATTACCTGATGACACACTATCTATAGGACACGGGACAACAGATGCGAGCTGGAACTGTGGAGGTTCCACGTAAACATGAGAAGCTTTTTCCCAGTGAGGGTGACACTGGCACGGGCTGCCCAGGGAGGTTGTGGAGTCTCCTTCCCTGGAGACATTCAAAATCTACCTGGACATGTTCCTGTGTGACCTGACTGAGGTGATCCTGCTCTGATTGGGGGGCTGGGCTAGATGATCTTCCCTGGTCTCTTCCAAGCCCTGCCATTCTGTGATTCTGTAATCACAGGCTCAATCATTAACTCTTCTCTTTGCCTTGCTGTATACACTGGCCAGTTTATATCTAGGTAGGGTCAAACTGAACACTGCTTCTGGACAGAACTCATGGAGGTGTGGCAGGACAGACCGTGTTGCTGAATCCTGGGGGAGCACCATCCCTAACCTGCTTGTCGTGGGAGCACTAACATGTGAAGGGTGCTGTAACAAAGATGAGGGAGCTGTAAAGATTGCATGGGGCAGGCACAGAGTACACATCCCTAGGAGAATACATCCATTGCCCTCAGCAGTCACAGAGGAATGTGGTTTTAAATTAGATTTTGGGGCATAAACCAATGAACACAGAAGTTCCTGTTGCCAGGTTGTCCTGGCTGACCCAATTGAACACATTCTCTACAATCTTTACAGGTGACTGGCTGCAAGCAAAGTACCAAAGTTTCCTAAGTTAAAACTAAGATATATTTAAATTTATAATCCCATCTTTCACGAGAAAGAAAAATTCCATCTGGCACAGAAAGGGGGTGCAGATGCCCTTGACCCCCAGGAAAAAAAAACTTCAGCATCACCACCTAAATTGCTATTAGGTTAATTAAGCTTTTAATCTCCTATAGCAAATAAATTGTGAGCACCTGGACTCACCTTTTTCTTTTAATACAAATGGAAGGAACAACACATCATTGCACTGCTCACCCAGGCATGGTTAGAAACCATGGTTTCATATGTAAAATACAGCAATGTGTCTGATTAAAACGAGGAAAAAAAAGCTGTAATCCTGCAGAGAATGCACTCTGGTTGTGTGGGGAACATGGGAAGTTTAGCTCAGAGCCTGTGCTAACCAAGCTGCTCCCTCACACACCATAACTTACAGCTCCACAAACCACTTATTCTTCTGGGTATGATTTTAGCTCCTGATTTGGGAAGTACTAGTACTTCCTGAGAAAGAAGCACATGATTTACCATGCAGGTCCTGTACCACAAATTGGGGCACCTGTTACTTCACAAAGTCCCTCTAGGACTAGAGCATGAATTCCATTCAATAGAGAGAAAGAAGCACTTGCAAGGCCACCATTCACTCCTTTTGCACTGCTCTGGATTCTCAAGAATGAGTGAACACAACAGTTCCTTTTCTGCTGATGTAGACTTTTTGCTTTTGCTCAAATAAACATTCAACCGTGTCTGGCAGGGTGGGGCTGAAGTGGGTTTTTTTCTACACATCTCACATTGTCATTCTGAAACTTACAGGCATGATCAGCTTTGCAGGATTTCCCTTTCATGATGGGAGCAACAACTGCATGTCAGGAGCAGCACAGGAAAAATTAAGAAGTGCAAGAATCATTCTTTTTTTTTACCACAATTCCAACAGCACTCCTAAGTAAACTGATGGTAAATCTTTCAGTGAATACAAGAGCTCAAGTTCTGCCCCAGAGCCAATGTTGTGACCACTGTGATGGTCAGATACAGATCTGATGTAACAGGGCTGAACTTTTAACAACTTTGATAGAATTTGCACTTCCTCTTGCCAAGAACAAATGAGATCTGAGCATAGGATGTGCATTAAATGAGTACCATCCCTGGGCAGCTCTTGCAATCTCCTTTCTGCTTTACAATGGTTTCCATTCACAGTCCCATTGCTAATTAACTGCAGCACAATAACAAAGACTAAGAAAGTGTGCCTTTTGGAGACCAGGCAGCAGGATCCTGTGACAGACCACTCAACAAGAAGTGATAGGGAACGATGCCTGACCTGTTTAAAGCAAACAAACAAAAAAACCCAAAACAAAACACTTAAGAAAAGCAAGACAAAAAGCATGAATTTTCATCCTTCTCCAAAGAAGACAAGTAAACAGTGTAATTTCATCTTCCCCCACATTTAACATATAAAAGCTCTCTTTTGAAATACAGACAGCAACCACAAACGGAACTGTAGTAATGTCTCTGCAATCAAAACAGTTCTGCCTACATCTGCATGCCTGGGGGAAGATAAATTAAGAGTCTATAGGGCTGGCAGGATGCAAGACAGATCGAGTCCAGACACCAGCTAGCCATGTTGCCCTGCTGAAACTAGGAAGCCACAGAAAATACAGTGCATTCATTTAGGCTGCCTTGTGGTGTGACCCAGCTATACAGTGCTCAGGCTCAAATGAGCAGGTGAAAGAAGAAAGATGTGTCTGCACTTGACATGCCTTCCATGTGAAATGTAAATTAAAACCAAACACAAACCTCCAGAAATGTGCAGCTACAAATGGAAGCAAGAAGGGCAGCCTGTTCTTCTGGTTTCCTCTGCTTTTCATCTCACTCATTCTTCCAAATTCCAGCTTTGCAAATTCTAATGAATTCACAGAGTAGTGTGGCAGTGTTTTAAAGCTCACTAGGACAAAGGCAGATGCAAAGCCAAACCTTTTGCCTAAGTCACTCTCGTTTAACTCCAATCCAAAGGCAAACATGGCCATCCAGAAAAAGGAGTAAAGGCAAATGACTGCCAGTGGTTACATTCCCCTCTCATGCATCATCAGGGACACAAACTGCTGTACCTCAACCACAACTAGTCAAACAGGCCAGGCATTTATTTGTAATGGACACAGCAGCAACAAGCTGCATGAGCACAACAGAACCCCTGAGTATCATTCTACCAGGATGGGAAATCTGTCCATGAACCCTTACAAATTATGTTTATGCCCATCTCTGTTAGACCAAAACTTTATTAAATTGCAGGGCTTGTTCCACTCTTAACAGCACTGCAAATTGTAGGGATTATAGTGTTACCTGAATCTGCAGGTTTGGAAGCTTTTTAAATTCAATGTAAAATATAAAATGTCACAGGCTTCATTGTGTCATCACAACTCTGAACATGTCAAAGCCATCATTGGAGTAACTCCAAAACCCAGGCAGAGGTGGACCTGCTGCCTGATGTATCCAGCCAATGCTCCTATGTGGAGAACTGTTTTCATTTCCCTGGCTCTCAACAGGAGGTCTCATGTATGCAATTATACCAGTGAAAACACTATTTCAGATTTGTGGGAACTCCTCCACTTTCAGTTTCATTAAATTATTGCCAAAGTTTGAATTATGATCATAATGAGGAAACACAGTTAAGGCAGTGCAGATGATTGATGGGACAGGGGGAGAACTCCTGGTGGTGGTTGGACTGTCATTATTTTGTGGTTAATATTGTTTCTTTTCTGACTCATTGTATTATAACAATGCCATTCATCTAGAAGGGAAGGAGAAGTTTTACTAGGTTGATTTCCCATAACAGAAAGAGTAGAGGCCACACATAAGGCTGCAAGCAACACATATCAAAACACCCTTAACTACAGCTAAAAATACTTTGCTATTTGCTCCACTTTGCTCTGAAGGTTAAGTGTGGTTCAGAGCCATGCTAACCTCATCATATGCAAGGACACTGTCAAATGGGATGAAAAGCATGTACCTGAGAGGATTTGTTGCTTTCCAGTCCCTTCTAGCCCTGCCAATAAACACTTTGATGAAATGAAGTCCAGAGGAAACCTCTTCAGGAAGAAAGTTCAAAACTCTAGATATTTTGTCAACAAAGTAGCTACATAAAAACACAAAAGGTCAACAGAATGATGATGGGTAGAAAAGCTGGGTCCTCTTCCTGAATAAGCATCAATGCATATCATAATTCCCAGAGTATCAAGCTGGGGTGGTACTGGCCTGTTCTGTGTCCTGTGTTTTTTATAACTGTGTCAGGGGTTCCCAAAAGGCTGTCCACAGGTGGATCACAGACACTAAGTGAGCTGGGAGGATTCACAGTTGGAAACAATGATTTTAAAGGTCTTTTCTAACATTGTTTCTATGATACTAAGACTATAGTGAAGGCAAGACTGAAATAAGCACTTTGTCCATCGTCTGTGCCACAGCTTTTGCACTTGTGCTCAGTGAATTTTGTCATTAAACTTCAGCTACCAAGACTTTGTTAGTTCAGGCTTTAATTTCACACAGCATTTACTCTCATCACACTTGAGCTGGGAAAGTATTTTGCAGCCACCCATACTTAACACATGAACATAAGCACCACACGACTGCTGTAGGTCGACACCTTCCCACGCAAACACCAGAGCCCCCCCATGTTGTGGGGGAAGAAAACAAGCTAGACCCAAGGTCCTCCTTCCTCTAGACACAGCACCCACCTTCCCAGTGCTGCACCTCAGCTCTACACACCCCACACCTCAGGCAGAGGCTTTTTCTAGTTCACTCTTGGCTCCAGGCACTGCCCACATCGAGTTACAGCCTGAGCATGGCATGGCTGGGGGGGTCTCTCTGGCAGACCCTCTGCCCTACCAGCTCCTATGGCCACGCACAGAGGCAGCACAGCTTAAACACTGGGAAAATCAATTAATAACATCAAGATGTTACCAAAAAATACTTTCATCAACAATCCAGGACCTGCACACTTGGCAGTGAACTTTTGGACAAACAAAACCAAAACACCCCTCCTTGTGTTTGCTTTCACCTTGCTCCCAAAGCTCACCCAGAGAAACTGACAGGGGGAGCTGAAGGTGTCTGGGGTGAGAAGGGACCCACCTTGTTGCCTCCTAAGGAGCAGTGGGGTCGGTTGGGTCGCAAGGAGCCATGACTGAGGCTTGACTGAGTTAACTAGATCTCAGGAAGAAGTTCTTTCCCTTGAGGGTGGTGGATCAGTGGAACAGGCTCCCCAGGGAGGTGGTTGGGGCACCATCCCTGGAGCTATTCCAGGTGAGGTTGGCCAAGGCTCTGAGCAGCCTGGGCTAGTTGAGGGTGTCCCTGCTCCCTGAAGGGGGCTGCACTAGATGTCCTTTGGAGGCCCCTTCCAGCCCTAAACATTCTTTGACTGAGCTCTTCCCAAAGACTCAGCTGCCCCCCCCTCTCTCCTTCCCGTGCTTTAAAGGCCGTTTCTGCTCTAAGGTGGGTGATCTGGTACTCCTGGTGAGCACTAATCAGCAGTAATTAGAAGCGCTTGAGTACTTCCCAACAAAAATAGCGCCTCTGTGGAGGCCTGGGCTGCTTCACAGCTGCTACGCCTGCATTCTCTCACCTTTGAGGTTCGAGCTTAGCGCTGGTTAACGCAGCTCTCGGGGAAGCCGAGCGGCATTTCACGCTTTCTGGGCCGCTGGTTTAACCTTTCAAGAGCTGCGGGCGCCGAGGGGACTGTGAAGCGGGAGAACCCCGCGCCCCGGGCTCCCCCCTCCCGCCTCTCCCTGCAGGGCCGCTTGCAGCTTCCCTCAGCTACAGCGCCGAATCCTAAACTACGGCTTCTTACCCATCGACTTATCACCCAGATAAAAGCGCTTTTTTTGTTTGTTTGGGTTGGGTTTTGTTGTTGTTGTGAGGTTACTGTTGTGTCCCCTCTCCGTACCGGCAGCAAAGGCGGGAGTCCCGCTGAGGAGGGGTGCGGGGGAAGGGAAACGCGGCCAGGAAAAGCCGGGGCCGGCAGGAAAAGCCGAGGGAGCGCAGGAACAGCGCACACAGGAAGGAGGCCGAGAAGCGAGGGCGAGATGGAGCGGTTTTAGTGCCCTCAGAAGGAGCGTGGGAGGGCAGAGAGGGTGGTTTTTCGCCTTAGACTAAAGCTACGAGAGCCGTCGTTGCCCGCAGGCAGTGCGGGTGAAGCACCCGCAGCGGGCAGGCGGTGTTCCGAGGTGGGGGTGTGCTCCTGCAAACAGCCAAAAAACCCCAGCCAAACAAACAACCGAACAAGCAAACGCCCCACTCAATTATATTCCGAAATGCTAAATGGGTTTGAGTCTTCACAATTCAGGTAAATCCTAATGTGAGATACGTGTTTGAACTGGTTCTGTTTTTACGGGCTTTTTGTCTGGAACAGAAAGGTTTTCTTTATCACCCAGCACACTTCCATAGTGTAGCTGCTGGGCTGAGTATTGTGTTTCCCCATTCTCATCTCTCTGGTGGGAAAAGGCTTTGCTCACTGAGCCTTTTATGTTAGTTCATCCCATTAAAGCGCCTTGCTTTGTTGTCCTCTGAACCCTCTTTAATGCCTCTGCATTTTTCAGCAAGTTGAGTGAAAAGCAAAACTTCACCCTGTATCATTACACAGTCCTGACTAGATGCTACTCCACTGGTGAACCATTTCAAGTTAAAAGATTCCAGTTTATTTCGCTTATTGACTCAGTTGTGCAGACAAGTTCCTCTCTCACACCTCTGTTATTTACTAGAAAAAATAAAATACAACCACTTTCACATGGGAAAGGGAGAGCCCCTGAGATGAAAGTTCATCTTAAAGATTTCCTCAAGCAGAATTTGTGATACAACATAGAAAACCTGTAAGAGAGCTGATAAAAAGCAAAACGTATTGCATTTTTAAGATTAAAAACCAAAAGAGCTATCACTTTCTGCAACAGAGTTGTAGGCTACTTTGACATAACTACTCTGTGACAAGGCAAAGTTCAGTAGGTGCATTGATCGAGTGACCCCAATCAGAGAGAGACACTGCACAGCAGCTATGAGCAATTCCTTATCTCGTGCCTAAAGCAGCAGGAGGAGTGGAAGTTGTGATGGAAATAAAAACCATCTAAAAGCCCCTGGTGTTGTGGAAACGGCTGCCATGTATTCCTTGTGCAACAGGCATCTGCATGGTCAGCAGATTAGGAGAAATCGTTAGACCATAGTTGTGTCTTCCCTGAAAGCAAGGAAGATAATCATGCAGGCTTTGGTGAGTTGTTTTTCAATAACAGCACATCTTCACAAAGTGTTTTTCAGACAGGATCTTGATCCTTCTTCCAACCACGAGGACAGAATTAAGCATATTGCTAGAAATTGTTTGCAGTTTTTTTCTCCCAATTTACAGGAACTGTGATCCAGCAGCATCCAGTTCATCAAAGCACAAGGAAATACTGCAAGTAGCTGGGCAATAAATGAACTGCCAGACCATCCCCCATAAACAGAATGCCTCAGATGCCAGCTCTTTGAATAGTACCACAAAATTCAAAATGCTCACTTGTAAACATTCTTATGTTATGTATTACATATACATATATATATATATATATATATCTGTGAGGTGAGAATTCATGAAACCTTGCCCAGAGTTACTCAGGAAAAAAACTGTAGATTTAAGGATAGTGTTTACAAGTGAAAAATCCTCATCTTTGTATTACCAGAGAGGATGCCTTTCCTTCATTTCAAGTAGGAAATATCCAGACTGTTGTCTGATCCCCTCACCAATTTCAAATTGTCCCTGAAATATGTTCCCCTTATGTACTTGATCACACTTGTGTGCCAAATCTGGTTTTCATATCATTAAAATTGTTATTGCACTGTCTATACAAATTCTATTTTAATTGCTGCTTATAGCAATTCATGCCCTCACCTTCACATTGTAGAACTGGAGGTACTCAATACAGGAAAGAATTTGTCCAAGGCAGCATTCCAACAATTTATATCTAGTGTCCTGCTAAATCAGAAAGTCTCAGCTTATGCCAAGTGTATCCATGCCTGAGAAAGCAAAACTACCTTTACTAGACAGCTCAGGAAGAGTCAGCTGTCAGCTGTGATTCAAACCACAGATTTTCCTGGGTGGTGATGCTGCTTTCATTGATGATTTCACATAGCCTAGCAGATAATTGTAACCCAGAATCTATTCAATGATTTCTCTCTACCCTGTGTTTCCCAAGTGTTCATTAGTTATTAGTGATTCTAATAAACACTGCAAATGCTACATACACATGTTGGTATTTAATGTGGCTTTGGTCATGTCAGTTTCCAATCAGCTGTTTTGATCTATAGTTGTTGTACCATGTATTTAAAAAATGGATCTTTTCCCAGCAATAATTCTCAAAAGCTCAACATCAATATTGGTCCTTGTATCAGGTTCCCATTGTATGACGAGGCCAACGTGGAAGATTCAGAGGGCTGCTGTTGCTTTGTCAGCTTGGCTTTATGAGGACTTTTCCATGCTGGAACATTTCTGGGTGTGGCTGATGGGATTTCCTGCCTTTTTGTCTCAAGAAGGCAGCACAGAGGGTCCTAGTGCAAGGAAATGGTTCCCACTTCACTCCTGTATAAGATTTGTCTTTAGGATAAGAGATCTGGCCACTCAGAGCACTGCTTGGGGGAGCATTATTTGGAAACTGCTGCTCTGATACAGCAGAGCTCAGAATTTGTGGATGAGCAGAGGAGGACAGTGGGGGACAGACACACAGGGAATGTGTCACCCTCTTCCTGCAGAGGAGAGAGCCCTTACCATTGTAATTCTCTTCAGTGGGTCACAGAAGTCTGTACTAATTATGTTCCCAACCTATAAAAAAACCCCAACACTTTTGTTGTTGTTGTTAATACCTTAATTTGTATTAAACACTTGAGTTTCATCTCTCTAGGCATGTCTAATTTCAGCAGAAAACTTGTACTGAAACAAGTAAACTATACTACATGTTCTTATATCTAGTTCTTGTATGCAGAATGAATTTGATTACTGTTAATTATAATGGAAAATCTTGTGCATAGAGTAATAACTGAAGGAAAATTTCTTGACCCTATGCAATTCTTGAAGATTTTGTAAAAAGAAATAAGGTTCTATCAGAATAAATTAGACAATAACAAATGAGCAATCTCTTTACATGCAAGAATGGGATTAGAAAGGTTTGAGAAAGCAGATTATAGGAACTGAATTTAGATGGATTTGTTTGTTAAATCCTTGAAATTGTAGTTGGATTAAATTAATTTTCCAAGAAAAACAGTGTGGGGAATTATTGAAATACAATTGATGTTTTCCTGGGGAATTTCAGAACACCATAAATGACAAAGCTTGTCCTTGGGGAATTTCCAGCCTTTCAGAGCTGAGTAGGCTACATAGCTCTGGTCTACATATCCACATTTTTGGATGCTTTGTCAATCTGACCCTTTTTACAACATCTGATAATGCCTCAGCCCATGCAAAATGCAATCAGTATTGAGATCTTCCAGGCCAAATTAGGAATTAGGAAATGCTACTGTTGGGCAACCTCTGTATTTCTTAGTTTACAGAGTAAAAAAAAAAAGGACTGTAACTATTTTTAAGTTGTTATGTCCCTTCATTTTAATCCTGGGTGCCTGAATTGTACAGCAAGCCCAAGGTTTGTTCCTGCTGAGATGCCTGTGAGGCATTCTGGCTGCACCCCCTTGGTTGCCCAGTATACACCCTGATCTACCCAGGTCTCACACAGGCATACCTGATCAGGGAGTTGCAAAGGGAGCAACTGACAGATTTTATGATCATTTTCCATCCCTGTTTTATTCCTTACACTGGAAGAATAGCTAGAGAAAAAAAAAAATAAATCAAAGGGCCAGGTTAGTCTGGATAATGACAGCTATTTAATTTCACATAGGCATTAGGTATAATCCACCCTTCAGTTCTCATTTCATTTTCTGTCACATGGCCAGTAACAGGACAAAGTCACACACCCTTTTGGTGCCTCCAGAAGACAGTCTGGGGCCTGGGATGGTGCTTTCTACATTGCACACTTAATAACTGTGCTCTGCACGTCTGGCCTAACCTGCTGGCGTGTGGTAAAGCATGTCTGTGGCCCAGGAGCTGCAGAGTTCCCCCCTAGGAAGCAAAGAGCACTAGGAATGGCTCAGCTTTTTCTTTCTTTTTTTTTCTCTCCCAGCAGGAACTCTTGCTTTTATGATTGTTATTTCATTACAGTTATTGTTCCCTGCCTGAATCATGCCTACACGCATAGATATGGCCTGTCTATGGAGGAAACATTTCAGTCATCATGACCAAGAGCATAGGAAATGCTTCCCACAGCCCAGAGCCACACTCTGATGCAAACACATTTATTTTATTGCTTGAATGATGTAGGACTTTGAGTCCCCTACTAAAACTGGGCCCCCATCACACAGTCATCTCCACAAGGGAGTCATTTTCCACTAAGTTCCTGCAGTGCAATTCCATGAGAGATAAGTGAGGGCTGCAGAAACAACAGCAAAGCACAGGGAAGTGACTCAGCTGTGGGCTATCAGCTACCAATACAGAAAGGCTGGTGGCAGTCACCAGGGACAGTGAAACAGCCATGCTCATCCCTTCTCACAGGTATCTCAGACCCTCATGGGACAAACAACATTAAGACCTCTAAGAGCAGGAGGGATCCTTGTCCTTTGGACCAGAACACCCCTACAAACTCAGACATCCCCATACATAGCCTCATTCCCCATACATTGCCTTTTTTTACTCACTGGCAGCACATTGAGGGCTTAGCTTGGACTTCCATGGTTTCTATATTTTGGTGTTATGCTCAGAAGTGACTTTATCCCTGGGCCAAAGCAGTGCTTTCCCTCACGACTGCCAACATGCACATGAACCATCCCTGCCCAAATGAAGGCCCGAGCCAAGAGAGACTTTATCTTGTGCACAAATACAGATTTTGACATTTTTTCCATCCCTGCTCAGGTCACTAATTAAAAGCCTAGGAAGTGAGCACACATGAAATCATTCCTTCCGTATAGGCAGACAGATGGAGAGAAATTCCAGCCTGTTTCCACTCTTTTGTCTTCAGGGCATTTTTGGAATTTCCTCCAGGAAGTGAGGTTATGACCCAGAACCTTCCTCAGTGAGCAGGCTCTCATTTCCCACAGTGAGCCTAGCGTGGCGATGACACAGAGCATGAGAAGGTGAGGTTTATCTTCACACTCCAACTGTATCCTGTATGAGCTCCATGGAACTTAAAAGTAAGAGAGAGAGAGAACAGCCACAAGAGAGGAAACGGAAGCCAAGCCTTTGGAAGAAGTGGCTCAGTACCTGTTCACTGCCCCACCCGGGGCTGTGCTGCTGACCCCAACAGAGCTCCAGTGGTTAAGCAGCTGTGGCCACCATTCTGCATTTGATAAACCTCCTCCATGATTACAGTGTGTTAAGAATTAAACTTCAAAACTGTGTTAGTGGCATAAGGGAATTTTTTCATTTACTTTAGGCCGTCGTGATAAAACTGTCAGGCATCTGGGTTTTACTTTGTACATCATGTTGGAGAAGAATTGCTATATAGAGATTCTTCCAAAGGCATTTCAGTGATACAGCACGTGCCAAATGATATTCTGAAAATGATATTCTAGTGTTCATTTTGTATTTTACAATTTGTAAGAGGCATTATTGTCCCTGCACAGTCACTGATTTCTGTCAACAAGAAACCACACCTGGCGTAAAACCCCCACAGGAGTACAAAACTGCTAGTAATCTAATAACAGAATCTTTAAAAAAAATCAGTTTATTAATGTTTAGAAGTCAATAAAGCTATGTGCAAATTGAACAATAAAAGTCAGAAACTTTTTAAATACTATTTTTTAAACCAGAAAACCCCCCAACAGTTTAATTGCACTGAAAGTTTTACTACAAAGGCAATACATTTTCCTTACAAAACACCACTTCTAGGAATTGCCAATAACTGTAAATCAGTCAATTGCTCTCAGCTATCCCAGATATACCACTTTTGTTACAGTAATACTCTAGGCACATGAAGACTCCTGCATCTTATTAACTTATTTACATTGTACACATTCAACCCCATTAGCACAGGTTAGGAAAATAGAGGAGTAAAAATGATGTTGTAAAACAAATACATTCAATTTAATGACAGGTACTTCTTCCAAGAACTGATAAAATACAGACATCTTTGCTGAAGTTATAAACATTAATAAAATGTGCCAAAATGTGTTGCATTTTGTTATGGAAGTGCATTTATCTATAGCCATTTCACTTCAACTTTCCTTCTATTTTTCTGAAACTCAAGATAGATGTTTCAGATTTTTCGACTGGTTTTTCCTTCAGGGAACACTACAAACCCAACACTGAAATGCCCCTTCAGCTTTTAACTCTTCCTACTTAGGCAAAAACCCTGCTGTTGTCAATGCTATCTTACATTATTAGATTTACTTTCAGTCATCTTAAAGAGAAACGACCTTTAGTTCTACTTGGCATTTGTCATGATAATGCAGTTTATTTAATGCTATAGAATAACAAGGCATCAACATAGGGGGCCAAATGCCACTCTGAACTATGCCATAAAATCTCACCCAGTCAATGGAATTGTACAGGTGAAAGCAACTGCAGAGGCTGGCTCGTTGTCTTCAAATGTAGTATGGACTAACAGCAAAACTTCATAGCTCTGATCTTGCTAAATAAAACCCCAACAGCCTTGGACTCTGCACAGAAAACCTTACGACTAAACTAAAGACTCTTGGAAGTGATGCCAAATTATAGTTGTACACGGTCTATATTTGTGTGATCTCTTTCCTTGTTACGTGCTAAACAAACAGTTCTGACCAACTACACCAGAGCCACCACTAAATTCAGTACAGAAAGAGCTTTGTGTCAGTGGTTTGCTGCAAGTAAAGAAGAAATAACTTCACATTCTTTTCACAAGGAAAAAAAAAAAATCATTCTTCTTCTCCCTCCTCCCCCTCTCTTTCTCTCCCACACACCAGGCATCATTTGACCAAGGCATCAGTCTTTCAGAGTTACTAAGGAGATTTCAGGATATGAATGCGCCTGACAATCCTGAGCTGCCTCAGTGCAAAGACAAAACACGCTCCCGGGAAAAAGATTTTCAAGCCAGAACAGTCTGTCCCATTTCTTGAACCCCAGCCTCACAAGTGCACCGTTTGCCTCGTTAGAACTAATGCTACTTGCTCACTTAGCCCAGCGCTGCTGCCGTGAGCAGGAGGCATCTCTGCTCCCTGATTTCAGAGGAGGGCTCTGAAATACACCCCTGTGGTTACTCCTAAGATGATGAGGTAACATTGCCTGAAGACATGATGGTTTCAGGACGGTCCCCTTCCTCTTTCTGTGGGTGGGAGGAGTTGTCAGATTTACTCCTGCTAAACTCCATCCCTCCGATGATTGGCCTCTTGAATTTGGTCCCAGAATCTGCTGGGGAACATTTGCAGCAGCACAGAATCTTGATGAAAGCCCTCCGCATCTCTTTGTTGGTCAAGGTGTAGATGATAGGGTTTGTAGCTGAATTGAGCACTGCCAGTACTAAGAAATACTCTGCTTTATAGAGGATTGGGCAGGTCTTCACTCTACACCCCACATCCAGTAAAAGCAAGATGAACAAGGGAGCCCAGCAGGCAATGAAGGCACTCAGGACTATGATCACTGTCTTGAGCAAGGCCAGTGACTTTTCTGAGCTCCTGGTAGCTTTGGTAATGTTCTTCCGAAACGTCAGCCTGCGGCTCCTAGTCCTCACCATGGAGTAGATCCTGCAATAGAGGACCACAATAGATAGCAAAAGACCGGTGAACACTGTGGTGCAAAAGAGAATATAGTGCTTGTGGTAAAGAGGCAGCACAGTGGAGCAGTTGGACAAGAGGCTGATGCAGTTCCAGCCCATGATCGGGAGCCCCCCAAGTATCACCGAGATAACCCAGCAAGCGCTGATCAGCAAGAAGGAGCGGAAGCTGTTGCTGCCATTATGGAGTTTCATCTTCAGCATGGTGATGTATCTCTCAATGGCAATGGCCAGCAAGCTGAACACAGAAGCTGACAAGGCAACAAACATGCTGCCTTCCCTTACAAACCACTGGGAGGGGGTGAGGCTGTAGGTTTTGTGCCCAGATAGCAGGAGGTTGGCGGTGTAAGCCACGCCAGCCAGCAAGTCCGAAAGAGCCAAGTTCCCAATGAAATAGTACATGGGTCTGTGAAACTTCTTGGTTTTCCAAATGGTGAGCAAGACAAAAATGTTCTCCAAGATTATAAAGCAGCAAATGATGATAAAAACCACCGATGTCATTTTTATTCCGCTGTCCGCATTCTCATTTAGCTTTCCCGTATAATTATAGTGCTCTTTGATGACATAGTTGACATCAGTGTTGGCAAGGTTGCTGACGACCTTCAGCGGGGCAGTGGTGCCGGAGCTCATGGTGCCCAGCTGGGTGCCGCTTCCCCGGCGACCACCGGACGGTGCCGCTGAGCGCAAACCCGGTGGCTGCCCCGCAGCTCCTCGTCCCCGCAGCCTGCCCGGCACTGTTGCACAGCCTCAGAACCCGCAGCCCTAAGAACAAGGGGCACGAAGTGCAGAGTTAAAAGATGGAAGGCAAAGAATGGAACAAATCACAGTTTAAGATAATCTACTGGTTTAGTTATGTATCACAGTCACAAATGTATGCCCACAGGAATCGGTTTCATTCACCTGCTAAAGTACATTTAAAATACGATTGTGTGTTTAGTAGGTGAAGCCAACACGAGCAGAAAAGTTCTGATATGTGTAAGTAAATTGGAGTTGGCAGTTCTTCCAATAAGAAAGATCTCAAAGGTCCCCAGCAGTAAGCTCTAGTGCATCTTTTTCTTCAGTAGGAAACGCACCATTTAATACAAGAGCAGAGATTTACGAACAGGTTTGACTGAACTGCAAATGCATGAAAGTCTGCCCAGAAACTACCTGACGAGAGACCTGTATTTTCCTCCGTTAACAAAGTCTGAGTATGCCGTGAAAGGGGCAGTTATGCAATTTACTGATTCCAGCTCGAACAGTGTTGAATTTGCTGATGTATATAAGCAAGAGATCATCTCAGTGCTGCAAACAGGAAAGGGGTGCCCTTACTAAATAAAAGAATATGCTTTACAAAACCCAGAGCAGTGGTAACTTTAGAAAATCGAGGGAAAAAAAAAAAAAAAGTAAATAAGCTAGATAACAAGCCTATTCCACGAGTCTGAAACAGAGAACAGAAAAAAACACCAACCCATTGCTTTTGAAATGGGCATGTTTAAGGAATAAATACACACACACACACACACACACACACAGAGGAAACTCTCCGCATATAAACACTTTCGAGTGGACCTTTAAAGAGAACCGAAGAGATGTGAAAACACTCAAAGAAAGAACAGGTAGAGCTCTTCAATTACAGCCTAAACACGACAAAGCAGGAGGTGCGGAGCCCGTGGGCACTGCTCAGCTCCCGGGATCCAGCCCGCACCGCTCCCGTCCCGCGGCACCAAGCCGCGCACGGAGGGCCCCACGTCTCTTTTGTTTCGGAGCTCCGAGAGGCGACCCCCGACGCTGCTGGTCCTTGGCCCCCGGCTCGGCGGTGCGGTCGCGCCCACGGCTCCCCGAACCTCACCTGGCTTAAGCGCGGCGCGGAGACCGCCACGGCCCTGCGCATCTTGCGTGTCCGCGGAGCAACTCCGGCCGCCGGGCCGGGGGCTCGGTGGTTTTAATGTTTCTGCAGCTGCTGCTCTCCACCCCGTTTCCGATTATTCCCTTCTAACTCCTCCCTGCTTGCGGCCGCGGGGCGGCTCGTGTGAGGGACCCGCACGCCCAGCACAGGAGCTCGCAGAGCCTCCGCCCCGGCCCGGCCCTCCCAGCCCCTGCGCGCCTCCCAGACAGCGACCGCGGGCGCTTTCATCCACCGCCCAGGCCCGCGAAAGAAAGAAGGGCTGAGGCGAAAAGCCCAGGAAGACGTGAGGCGGGGAACGCTCCGCGGGACCCACCTCACCCTGCCCGCCCGCGGGAGGTGGATGCCCCGGCCGGGCTCCAGCCGCCGGCCCCGGGAGGTGCCGTTGGGAGCTCAGCGGCTCCGGTCATGGCTGGGGATGGTGGTGGGAACCTCCCCCGCCCCGCGCCCCCCTCTTCTTTCCTCCTCGGAGTAGAGACGGCAGGAGTAAGGCCAATGGAAGAAGCACCTGTGCCACCCGAGTCCTTGCTCTTAGGGGACACTACAAATAACGTTTAAGGAAATACCTGAAAGATCTTCTCTTTCCCCACTTTACCAAGCAGGGGCCGTTGCAGAAGTATGCTACTCCCAAGCACTACCCTGTGGTGTTGTTTCCACATGCATCTTGGAATGCTCAGAGGATGTTCTAAGTTACCTACAGGTTTGAAAATACAAAGAAAAGTTTGGCTTTTTTTTTTTAACCAAAACTGGCAATAACAACTATTTACAGTTAAAACAGTGCTTTTACCTAAGCAAAGAAGGAAAGCAGCAGCAAGTTTAGGTTTTAATTCCTTCTCTTGAAACTTGAAAAGAAAAACCACCTCAGTCTATGTGAAATAACTCTTTTGGTAATTGACAGTTGCACTGCATGAATTTTTCTCTTCCTTCCTTACTCTGTTCTCTTTAACTCCACTTCAAATTGATATGCAAAAGAATATCAAGAGCTCAATATATTAGGCCTTTTAGTTCATCATCATCATCATTGTAGCAGCTGTTATGGGGAAGCAGCTCTCCTCTGAAAGATGTTGAGAGTAACTCTACCCTCAGGAAGAGTCCTGCTCTTATTTTTGCTAGTAGTCACGCCTCAATTGCTCCACGCCTCTCCCAAAATGACTCAGATAAATCACACTGGCAAACAGACATTTACTCCTCTACCACAAAGCTAGAAACTTGAAAAGATGTTTAACTTTGAGAGCCTGGAGGAAAATACAGCCGTTAAATTACAACTGTCAGAAAAGGCATGTAAGATAAATCATGCTTGAGGTTGACATATGCATCCCCTGCAACTGCCTGACATACCCCAGATACTTCCATCTTTCCCCCTTATTTAGCTAGAAAATGCTAAATAAAAGAGCATTCACTAGGTGTTTTCTTCTAGGAAATAGTTCTCACAACTTTAAGCAAGAGAAATGTATTAAAGGGACATGCTTTAATTAAAGGATAGAATGACTCAAGGTTTCAACAGTCTGATGTACAGACTTTCATGTTTAGGTTATTGGTTAACCCCTGGAAAGGGCTCCAACTTGGAGGTGTGACATCCAACAAATTATTTATCAGAGGCTGTGTAAAATACGTGGGCAATTTCAGTTCCACTCCAAACAGCTGGGTATTTGTATCACAAAAATCATCATTAAAATTAGATGTATATGTCCTCTTGACCTCTCAGCAGAGAAACTGCAATACAGCTTTCTTCTTCTCAGGCAAATGAAGCCAGGTCAGCAGGATCACTGCAGGCTGTCCAAAACCTCAGAGGTGATAGGTAACTGTGGCTCAGCCCCACAGGTTGTAGCCTGTTTAAAAGGGCTGCACTGCAGAGGTAAATTCAGGTTGGCCCAGCCAACTCTACCATAAGTATGTTGATGTTTAGTGAGGTGACTGCCTCCATCCCCACCAACTTTTCTCAGTACCTCCCCACCTGCCAGGTCCAGTGTTAAGGAAGCTTCTTTGAAATGCACTGCAGAAATCAATCCCATTTGAGAAGGTGGCTCTGGAATCGCCTACAGTCAGGATAAGGGGAAAGGACAACACAATGTTAGTCAGGATAAGGAGA
>JAOEGS010021637.1:0-25771 GCA_025447755.1 Corythornis vintsioides | reverse complement strand
TTTTTCTTTTTTTTTCTTTTTTTTTTCTTGCTAAAAAGAATTGGGTTTCATTGGTAAAGAAGTACATGCTTCATTCTCATTGTGAAAACATTTTTCCTTCCAAAGTAAATGGCAGATGAGTACATTTTCTTTTGAAAGAACTTAATGAAGATTCTGAATTATTTTTTTTTTCTCCCAGAGGTTGGCATTTTACTGTTTCAGTAAAAAGCTTCACCTACTGATGTAAATAGCACAACTTGCCATCTGATGTGTTTCACAAACACCCCCAAAACTCCACATCACTCTGTGAATTTTATGAAGTGGAGTTTCACGTAGGTCTTTCTTACACATCCACATGTCACTGACTTTCCGTTTCATATGATGTCATCTGTGTCATCCAAATTATTGCTTTCTGTCTTTATTACGTATTGTTCTGTACCCCTGCAGCAGCAGATCAATGTTTCAGTGAAATTGTTATAATTTTACTGTATTAAGGTATTTGGTCAATTGATATGGAATTAATTCTGAATGCCGTTAGTGGTTTGAGTTAGTAACTTGATCTAAATTAATAAACAAATGTTTTTCTTTTCTCTTGTACCATATGTTGATCCCAATTACATGAACAGAAAGTGGCAGATTGTCATGTTTCTTAAAAGATTACATACTCTTTTGCATAAGAGAGAGTACACAAGATGCAGTATTATACAGGGTAAAAAAAAACCCCTACACGTGCTGTTTTCTCCCTCCTACTTTTTATAAAGATACACTTGAATTATTTCTCTTTTAATACCCACTGCTCTTGCCACCTTGCCATACTTGGTGTGCTCTTGGTAATGCTTAACGACAAGATATCCCAAGACAGGAAACAACTTTTTGAATTAGCAAGATGCATCTGGTTTTAAAAATCTCATTTTAGGACTGTGTCTCTATGGAAAAGGATAAGAAAAAAGAAAAGGATCCAGAAGCTAAAATAGCAGTGGTTACAAATGGTCTTAAAATGCCTTAAGTAAGGAGAACCCATTCAGACAATAGTCAGATTTCTGAAACAAAGGACTGAACTCATCTATTATTCAAACTGAAAATAGATTGATAGACATCAAGATTAAGAAAGTTTATGCTAGAGAACAAAGATGTCTCATCTGCATGAGGTTGGGTTTTGTGTTTTTTCTTTTTTTTTTCCTCCTTTTTTTTTTCCCCCCCCCCTCCCCAAACCCAAGTTGTTGGAGCTGAAGAGCCTCTCACCGGCTGGTACTGATAAGCAGCAGTCCTGTGACTTGATTGTTTTTATTAACTCCCCCTGAAAGTCATTCACCATTAAACAAGATTAGATTCATTTGTTGCTTTATTTGTTTGTACTTGCAAATGGTGGTGCCAATGAAAATGCTTCGGGTGTTGTTGCTGAGCTGACCCAGCAGTCACGTGTGTTACCTTCTTTCTCTGCAGGGTAAGAAGAGTGACCTTTTGGGGTGGCTGTAACTGAAGATTGCTTCACAGGAGCAACTGAAGAAGGTAAACACAAACACTGTTTTGCACACAGTTTCTGAAACATGTCTGAAGGAAGGAGCTGATCCTGCAGGCTAGATCATGCCCTAGTTGCCCCAGTGGAGGCCTTTCTGACAACATGGGTGAAGATGGCAGCATTGGGCTTAGAGCACAGCTTCTGGAACCAGTGCCCTGGCTTAAACCCATGCTTTGCCTGCTTAGCTGGTGGCTTGGGTCTCTAGTTGCATTTTAGGAGCAAGGCCACACAGATGCATTTTCTGGCTTTCAGCCATATTCTGAGAAGGCTGTTTGGTGAATGGGCAGAGCCTTCTTCTCTGGCTGCTCTTCGTGCCCACGTGGCTGAGTCTGTGGCTTGGCATCCGTGGGTGCTAGGCTGGGAGCTGCTTGTGGCACAGCTCCGCAGCCAGGTCCCCTTCCTGGGGCAAATTCCTGGGTAATGGTGAAGTCAGTTTCGGTCAGTGCTGCTTCATCGCAGGACAAGACACTCCTGGGTTTGCAGCAGCACGTCGAGCAGAGCAGAATTTAGCTGTTAATTTGATCGCTTATTATCACTGCAAAAATTAAAACACATGCTTTTTAGTCTTGTGGAGCGTAGCAGAAAGGAAAGAAATCTCACTCTTTGCAAAATGATTTTTATTTAAAGCAAAGTGAAAGTCCCTTGCTTCTAAATTAACTCCTTTGCCTCTCTTCTGGTCCAAAGTTTCAAGTTGGAAAGGGATATTAACATCACAAAAAGTGGTGATTCACAAAATTAACTTGAAGAAAAGAAAGAGTAAGGCAGATCAGTGTTTGGTACTGAAGGGTGTCATCTGATTGAGGTTCGTATGGCTGCTTTATAATCACCTTCTTTCAGAAATTAATAGTCGGTTAAGCACCATAGCAACAAGCAACACTGATGTAAGCGTCGAGCAGTGGCTGCTGTTCGCTGTGATGTCAGTGCTCGTTAGTGCTGTTCTCTTGACCTTGTTTGAATATAAAATGGTGATTTCATTTTAAACTTAGAATTTTACAGAATGACTAAATGCATCGGAGTGAATTAGAGCTATTTCTGTTTTAATTTTATTAAAATGTACTTCAAGGGGGAAGAAGAAGAAAATGAAAGTCCCTGTTCTGTTTTAAATTAAAATAGATCTGAGGATGATGTGGGGTTTTTTTAGTTCTTTGTTGCCAAAAATATCTATTTAGTGAGGATGAGATTCATGAAGTTCAAGTGAATATTGCAATCCTTGGCCATACCAATGGTCTGTGTCAGCTATGTGATAGATGCCTCTCTTCAAGATTTCAATATTACTTTTTTTTTTTTTTTTTTTTATGGTGGAGCCCAAGAGGTATTAGATGGATTTCACCTATTGACAAAGAAGCAGATCATACAGTTTAATCTGATGGTGGTTCCTTGCCCTGCAGTGGTGTTCTCCATTTGAGTTCTGGTGAAGAAGGGAAATATTTTAAGGCTCAGAGGACCTCAGAA
Source organism: Corythornis vintsioides (assembly GCA_025447755.1). Taxonomy (NCBI): domain Eukaryota; kingdom Metazoa; phylum Chordata; class Aves; order Coraciiformes; family Alcedinidae; genus Corythornis; species Corythornis vintsioides. The sequence goes on along the minus strand of JAOEGS010021637.1, from coordinate 22,821 downwards.
TTACTGGGATTCTTGGGGAGCTGTGGTTTGTGTGTGGCCATGATGCTGTGTGACCTGAGAAAATTAGGGATTTTGGCTGTGATAAATGCAAACCACTGCCTTTAGACTCACCTGAAGGTTGTAGGCCCAGTCTCCAACAGCAGCTATTTTTGTATTGCTACCATTAGGACACCACACAAGCCAGACATCCTCTGGCTATGCATCCTTCAGCAGTGAGCAGTTAGGGTCATTTGTAGAACAGATCACTTCAACAGACCATGAGATTTTTCAGTCTGATCTCCTGAGTGTTGCAGGTTATTGAGTCTCACCTTGGACCCCTGAGCAGAGCTGGTAAGAAGGGGTTCAAGCCAAACTGCCTCCTAGAATTTGATCCAGGCTCAGTGGGAAGACCCTGAGGATTGGAGAGCCCTGAGTTAGACATATTGTGTGCAAGCTGGGCGTGGATTCAAGCACCTGTTTTCAAACTGCACCCCAAAATTCACAGCTTGATGGAAAACAGGTTGTTGAAGGTGTGCTTTAATGTTAGGACTTGTTTCTCTGTGAAGGTTTGTCTCTGTCCAGCTTATGCTGCTGCAAGGGGTGCCATTTTCAACAGAAACCTATTTGCTGCAGGATGGGTCCGTAATCTTCCAACGTATTTCATAAAATAAAGCCATAATGAAGGATATGTGGTCCAAGGAACTGGATGTCAAATTTCAACTGGGTGAGAATTGAAACCGCCGAGATAATAAACCACGAGAATAGGAGATAGTAATGGAAGCAGTGATAGAGTCCTAATTAGAGCAGTGCCACTGAAACAGGGAAGGTTAAGGGTTTGCTTGATTGAGTTTGAGCTCAATTGCTTGATAGCTTAATTTCAGGTGAAATCCCATCTTCCCAGTTAGCGGCTAAGCCGCTCGGTGCGCTTACAGAGCAGGACTCTCTACTCCTCCAGGAGCGGCCGCGTGGCCCCAGGCGTCCCAGCACTGCATGGCAGCCTGGCCCCAGGTGTGTGGAAGGAGATAGAGCACAGAACTGGTAAAATAGATTTTTATGCTGTGTGTTCTGTTTGCTTTTTTTCTTGTGTTTCTTTTTCTCCTTTTTCTGTTCTCGGTGAGCTCCAAAGAGCTCTGAACGAAGGTGCAAAGAGCGGGATAGAGGGAGTGAGGGGTTTGGTGGTTAAACCTTCAGGATGAAGCTGTTTACATTCTCTCTTATTTAGCACCTTTAGGCATAATGCCTAATTATATGCCAGTTTTTTTCCTCAAAGTAAGAATTTGAATTGAAATGTTTGATTTGGGGAGAAGGGAGGGGAAATGTGTTTTGTGGGTTTTTTTTACAGAATTATGGACACTAAGTGTTAGTTTTGCAGGAGCAGGCATTTGTTTAAATGTATGTAAAAGCATTTTCAATAATCAAACAGCATTCAGTGGGCATTGTAAATCAGGGATGGCTTGCATGCTGAGAAACAAAGTACAAAACATGCTACTAAAGTTGTACATTATTGATAACAAAAGACACGTGCAGACTTTTAAGATAGCAAAGGCAGAATCCTTTAGAAAACCTTTAACAGGGAGGGAAAAAAAATCAACACAAAGGATTTAGCAAATTTGCACTTAGTTTAAAATTTCTAATCTTAATGCTTGTCAGAGTTAGATGCTGATTAAATTTTGATAATAAAACAGAAGCTTCCTGCTGTAACTCAGAACCAAATGAGATGATCAACAGATAAATCTGTGTGTTTGAGCTTGAACTTTTTTATATATGTGTATTTTCTCTCCCTTCAAGCAAGGAGGAAGGTAGGAAGGGCTTGGTACAAAAAAATGTGTTGTGCAATTTATATGGAAAATTAAGTGAATCTGGGACAAAACATTTTTTTTTTTCCCAGTAGTCCCACCACTTAGTTTCATCAGGAGGAGCCTTAGCTCACAAACTGGGTTGTGCATGTCTTCACTGGCCATAGCAGGAGGAGCTCTAGGCAAAAGTTGAAGCCCTGAAACAAACTTTTTCAGAGAAGTTTCTGCTTATATGAATGGTTCAAAAGCACCTGCAGTTTCTTCCTGGTCCTCTCCCAGTGACTTTCCAGTAGATGTGCTGGTGACATCTTGACTCTTGTTTTCTGTGCTGGTGTGAGGCCACTTCTGAATGTGGGTCCTGTGGCTTGAGGGCATTCATGAGAAAGTCTGAAATGGAGCAGATTGGCTGGTTCTTGGACATAGTCTCCCAATGTTTTCTTTGCAACAGGCCCAGATTAAACAGAGCCATACTGGAAGCATTTTATTTGAATGCTTGTATCACCTCCAGTGGGAAATAGGGATCTGGGAGACCCCTTCCACCTTTGCTGGTGGGGTGATAGTCATGGAACTGGAGTGATTAGCATCTCTTGGGCCACATCTAAGATGATTTATTTCCTTTTGGATTGTTGGAAGAGGTGGTTGTAACCTACTTGCTAAGACCTTTGAGTTGCTCAAATGGGAGTGTTAGAGTGTGGTGTGTTTCTGTAATCTCTAGTGATAGAAATGACAATATTATCTGCATATTTTGAGGCAATCCCTAGAAAGATTGTACACGGGCCTTTGGAAACACAAACTGCTCAAAGACCTACATCTTTGAATGAAAATCTCAGTCCAGAGATGGGCAAAGATGTGACTTTTCTGAAGCAAATGGGTCAAGAAGATGGAGAAAATAGATTAAGACATTTTGGAATAATTTAAAAAGTATCTGAGCAAATCTCATTAACATGGACCACTGGCATGCTGTACTGAAGACTTCAAAGATCTGTCAGAGGAGTTCTTTCTGTGCTATTGTCTGCCAGCATTAGCAATCTCAAGAGAACATGCTTCTTTTGTTTGCTTTTGGCCCATTTAGCTTTTATTCTTTTTCTTCTTCTTAGTGTTCCTTAATGTATTATAAATCTTCAAGTGGGTTGGTAGAAAAATACGTTTCTCAGCTGTAAGATAGTCAGTAGCAGGTTTTGATCCTCTTATCTGATGTTTTTGGACCAAATCCTTCTGGTCTTCATGAAGAATGTGAAAGTGAGCAAGATTTGGCCAGTATTTTGCATAATCCTGCACTTTTTCTTCACTTAGGTAGATGCTTGATAAGATCTTCAGTAAAATATAAGTGCTGATTTGTGTTTCTTAATGTGCCTTCAAAGTGCCATCATCTGTTTTGACTCTAAAGAACACAAAGCACCAGGCTGAGTGGTTCACTCACCTCTAGATTTGAAGCCACCAGCCTTGTCTGTACCCACAGGTCAAGCCCAGTGACATACACTAAAATGACCCAACTTGTAGAGGTTGTAACTGCAGGTTAAGGAGCCACGAAGGGTGCACTGCTGTCTGTAAGTGCTGTGAGGTCCATTAAGCTGTCAGCAGAGGAGGCCCAGCCTTTGTCACCTATTGAGTTTCATGCCAAAACAGCTCCACTGGCAAGTGCCAACATAGGCTGTAGCATCCCTGCTGCAGGCAGGTATTTGAATTCCTCCCACTACCCTTCTGTGATCATTCTGAGAGGGAGACAGGACATGTCATGCTAGGCACTGATCTATCTGCAAGGTATTTTTGTGGTGGCAGTGATGTGCAGTGCTGTTGAAGCTGGTTGGAGTTGTTATCCTGAGCTACTTGGGTGAGGGTGCTGTGCCAAGATAAGGTGGAACCTGTTCTTGTGCCATCAGTGGTCTATGAACAGTCTTCTCTCTCATACTGATTGCAGCTCTGGTATGGATGTGGTCAACAGGTAAATCACTGTGTTCACCTTTTAACTTGGCCTAACTACAGATACACCAGGGAATGTGCCACACAGTGCAGACTATGCAGTTTCCAGCCTGGTTCTTTAGGACCAAGCTGGATAATATGTCAGGACATGCTGCATTTTACTGTGGAAAGGACTGGGAATAGCCTAGGTAGGGGACAGCATCAGTTTTCCTCACTCTAGAACACAGACATGGTCAGAGACTGATGTCATGCCCAGCCTTGGACACAAAACCAAAGGTGGTGGAAAGATCCAGTTTCAAGGTTTCCTGCTGAAGCAGGGGAATAGCTCTAAATTCAGGCTTGTGCTGAAACTTGCCCTTGTGCAGATTGTTCTTGTAGGGCAGTGGACACAACAGTGGCTGCCTCTTGCTGGTGCAGATAGGCTGCTGGGGGCTAATGGGCATTACTGCTGCCTGTTGGCATCTCAGAGCCCAGCCTGCTTCTCCACACTGGGACACTTGGATACTTGCAGGCTGCCTTTAGAAACCACACACTGCAAAGATGGTGCACGCATCAGAAAATCTGGAGATCTGAGAAATACAGGCTCTCAATTGCATAGTCCACATTTCATTTGGTCATCTCTTAGGTTATCTTCTACCACACCAGAAACATGTCTTCTGGCATCCTCAACTCAGTGCCCTACAGCAGCAGCAACCTTATTTTACAGTGGCAGTGTTACAAGACCATTGATGTCAGTGGGCATTGCAGGAGGCCACCCTTTTTATTTGGTAGCTCATTTCTAAAGCCAAGGCACTAAAAAAAAAAAAAAGGAGAAAGTTTTTGGCCCTGCTTGCCTGCCCATAATTCTCCTTGCAACATACGAAGGCATTTTTACAGCTGCTAATGGCAGGAACCTCAGACGCCACCTCCGAGATGTTTAATTGCCAAGTGTTTCTCCCAGTGCAATCAGTGAATTTTAATTTGGGGCTCTCCCACCTCTGCCGGCGCTGCACTTTTCAGCCTGTTTTGCAAAATACTGCTCAATTGCTCAAAAGGGTCATTTCTGCCTCTGAGCTCACTGTTTATTTTTTTTAGGAGGGTAGAACAAACATTTGGACATTTGTAACTAAGGCTCTGACGTTATTTCCATTGCAAACCATTAATATCAGTAGTTTATAATATGGCTTTTCAAAATAGATTTTTTTAATATGATCTCTATTAAAATACTTTTTTTTTTTTTTAAAGACAATTTGGTATCTTTTGAGAAATAGATTGGTCTACTTTCTTCTCCTGTCATACACCCTTGTAGTTATTCTTGATATAAATTTTTTTTTTCCTATTAGCTGTAATCCAAGTGTTTCTTTAATCCTCTGACGTGTTAAGGGTTAGTGGATCCCAGTGATGGGAGGAAACGCCTGTGGAAGGGCACAGCATTTCCTGCTACTGGGGCACTTCCACCAATGGAACAGTGGTACGCAGTCCTGACATTAGGAATGGTCTGTAAACATCTTGGAAATAGAAAGTGCTCCGTTTAAAAGCCAACAGCAGCATAAATCAATAATATGGGCAATGAGACCATTTCCTTTTTGGGAGGGAGGGGGATTTTTTTTAACCCCTTTTTAATTGGAAAAATGTCAGGCAGTTCTTTTTTAAAGCTCGCGTTCAATTTATTGCTGTCATCCTTCCCCCCTGAAATTGTATTCCAGTAATTGGGAAAGATAATTTTTTATTGGGAAAATGTTGCTTTGAAAGTTTTATTGCATGCAAATTGAACATCGCTAAGAATATTGTTATAGGAAGAGAACAGGAAAAAAATATGTGTGAAAAAGTTGGAATTCTGTCGCATCTTTATTTCTATTTAACATCTGATATCCAGTGAGGGGAAAAAAAAAGTGCTTTTGTTTTAAGGAGGGAGAGATAATTGCTTTTGGTGCTACTTGCTTAGAGCATTTTAAGCTCTGAGCTCAGTTTTGGGAAGGTTAAAATAAGGCCACGGGAGGTCTTGTAAAAGTTGTAAGAAATTGTAAAGCACGTCTGCTGAGTCAATTATGAGAGACAAATTGCCAGGGTAAGGCTGCAAGGTTCCAAACTTGTTATTTACTCTCTGCTATCTTGAAAAAAAAATTCTTTTCTGCCTTTGATTTCACAGCAGATAAACACATGTTTTGGAAGGGGAGGGAAAAAAAGGTATTAATTAGACAAAATATTATTTAAAACTGAAAGAATTATCTGGATTTGTATTAATGTAGTTATAAGGAGTCTGGCCTGGCTGCCTTCTGAAAGTTGAATAACTGAAAGATTATAGTTCAAAAATACAGACTTTGACTTGTAAAAATCTGTCCTCAGTGAGACTCAGGTGCATGAGGCAACAATTTATTTATTTTATTTTTTAGTTAAATTGAATTTTAATATTGAAATTATTAAATTTTAAAAAAAATGGAACATCTCTTGAGAGCATTCATGATTTTTTTTACCCAGAATTTATTAACCTTGCAACAAGTTTCAAAAAACTTGTGTGAAGAGTAGTGCAAATCCAACCTGTGCACAGTGTCAATCCCACATGTATCATGTGCTAATTCTCTCCCAGTTTGTGTTATCCAGTTGGGGTGTTACCCCCCTGTAAGCTGCCATGGGTACACTCTGAAATACATCCAGATCAGCCCATAGGACTTTCTAGATACTTGATAAGGTTGGAAAGTGCAGTGAAGTCCTTTTCCTCCTCTCCCAGCACATTTAGGATGGAAAACCATGAGAACAGCTGGGTATTTAATCTTAGTTGTGTTTGAAACTCATGCTCAATTCCTGCAGTGGTTCCCAGATAGGCAGGATAAGGCAGAGTTGTGGTGTTCTACAGCATCCCAGTTGGCTGTATGCTGTCCCCCAAAATTAAGTGGGACCTTGCCCATCTACAGAGGGCATCTGCCCACAGAAGAAGAATCACAGAGGTAGGGGTCTTCATCCCACTCAGCCTCAGTGCCTTCACAAAGTGCAATGAAGGGTGAGCTGCTGGTCGTGTGGGAGGAGTTTGTATGGGAGCCTGAGATGTGTAGGAAAGAGCATTGGTGGGAGAAGCAGCTCTTTCCTCAAGAGAGGTGGGAGTGGGAAGGTCCAAAGAAGCTTTGTGGATGTTTGAAAACAATTGTAAAGAGACTTTCCCAGATTTTGTCCTCTGACGTTGACGTCTCGTCTGGTCGCCGCCTGCGAGGAGTGATCTGTGGCATCATTTGGGTAAGACCTTAGCTTATCTCTGCAGGAGAACTAGAGTTTATCATAGTTTTATATTGGGTTTCCCTCAGCGTGTAACTGGATGCATTAATGGTGACATGATCCCAGTGTGACCTGGACATAATGGGTTTGAACTTGGAACTGTTCAGACATTAAGAAAAAGCCCTCGCTCCCTGCGTGGATTCAGCAGCTGCTTTTTATATGCAGAACCCAGAGCTGCAAAGGTTCAATGGTGCTGTGTTTTCAACTTTTCAGATGAAAAAGACTAAATAACTGCCAAAACCCAGGGCTGTTTCTCTCCTGATGCAGATGTGACTGCCAGGACATGCATACATCAAAAAGACAACATGCCTCTGAGTGGTTTAAAACCTACTGCTTTGTTTTGTTTTGCTCGAGGCAAACAAAATGTCAACCCCCTCAATCTTGGGAAGGGGGTTTTGTTGTTAACATGTCCTTTGAGCAGAGCCTGAGCCCACGAGTCAGGATTTGGGGTACATTTCCTACCTCTGCAGCTGCCTCACTCTGTGCCATGGGTACTGTTTGCTCTGGATAGAGCTTTCTTGGTTTTTTGTTGACTCTGCACATTGCCAGCTGGGCATGATGTACAGTCCAGAATATGGTCCTTATCCTATGTCAAGCCTGAATTATGGCAACAAGGTTGTGATTTGATTTTCCCATCTGCAGCAAGAGCCAGGTTTACCCCTTGCCCCAAAAAGAGACATTTCAGGTTAGTTTATCTGGCTGCTGTGTGTTCAAGCAGCCTGGAAAGGTACAAATTCTTCCTAAAAAAGCCAAACTAACAAAAAAACCCCCAACCCAAACCAAACAAGTTCTGCAAGGCCTAATTTTTCTGCAATTTGGGATGTGTGTCCTATTCCTCTCCTGCCCAGCCACATACCTGCAGCAGCTTCTTCATCTCTTGAAAGGAAATCCATTTACAAAGTGCTCTGCTACCTGCAAGCAGCTGGGTGTAAGGGAAGGCCTGATACCCTCCTTGAGTTCCTGTTCCACGTGGAGCTCAGCAGGAATGATGGAGGAGTTGGTCACCTGCCACCAGAGTCATTCTCATGGAATGATGATGGAGTGACCCTGAGCAAAGATGTCTCTTTGGAGCGCTGTTGACAGATTTACTGACCATCAGGTCAGACCAGATTGCCCTTTTTGTTATGAACAATTACTGTGCATTGAGTTTACTTATTAAATTATTAGTGAGTTGTTGTGTCCCTGTGATGTCAGCAGTGTCACCCTGCCTACCCCCTCCCTCCTTCCCAAGCTGGGGCAGATCTCTGATTTGGAGTATCCAGCTCCAGCTTTTTCAGTTATAACAGCAGTAGGTTGAGGGTTGTTCTCCTCCCCCTCCACTCTGCTCTAGTGAGACCACATCTGGAGTATTGTGTCCAGTTCTGGGCTCTCCAGTTCAAGAGGGACAGGGAAATACAGGAGAGAGTCCAACGGAGAGCTACAGCATTAAGGGACTGGAGCATCTCTCTTATGAGGAAAGGCTGAGAGCCCTGGAGCTGTTGACTATGGAAAAGAGAAGACTGAGAGGGGATCTTGGAATGTTGACAAGTATCTGCAGGGTGGGTGTCAAGGAGAAGAGGCAAATCTCTTCAGTTGTGCCCTGGAATAGGATGAGAGGTGATGGTGACAAGTGGGGCCACAGGGAGTTCCAGCACAACATGAGGAAAAACTTCTTCCCTGTGACAGTGGCCCAGGCTGCCCAGAGAGGCTGTGGAGTCTCCTCTGGAGACTTTCCAGCCCCACCTGGATCTGTTCCTGTGTCCTGCCCTGGGTGACCCTGCTCTGGCAGGGGGGTTGGACTCAATGATCTCCAGAGGTCCTTTCCAACCCCTCATGTTCTATGATTCTATGTTTAATGTACAATACTTCCCTTTTACTAGGGATGTAAATCTTTGGTCTACAGACCTCTGGTTCAGATTTTTCTTTAAAACATTGAGTATTTTAGATTATTTTTTTTTGTGGGGGAAGAAAAAAATTACAAGTAATGATGCCAGTGTAAAAATGCAGCAGCTAAAGCATACGTTGTTGGTTTGCCTTGTCTTATAGGAACATCATTTTTGCCCATCACTATTAACAATGCAAACACCCTGAAATGCTAATAGCACTAGTAAGCTTTTAATTCCATGGAATTTATTGCTCGCTGTATTTCCATGAATTTATAACGCTTTGATTCTTAAGAGCCCCATTTAATCAGTTTTGCCTGGCACAGAACATAATAAACAACTTGCTGGTGCTAAAGTGCCACATGGGGGAGGCTGCTAACAAGAAAGTTAAATGCTTCTGCCACTAGCAGTTTCTTCGCTGTATTTTTCATGAGCTGTTACTACCAGTAATGTACTTTGCTAGCTTTAGAGCAGTGGTTAAACACAGTGACAAACCAAACAGCACTCTGGTGCTGTAAACACCCAAAGCAATACCATTTTTGTTCAGAGCTACAGTTTGAACCAGGCTTGAGGCTCAGTGTCGTTTCGTGCTGATCAGTGATATATTTTTTTCCTTTTAAAAGGCCTTGTTTTTCTTGATATCTTAATATAGGACTTGTAGGAATAACCAGTGAGTGGTGGTGATGAAGAAAAACAATGTAGGGGGAGAGAGAGAAAAACCAATTGAAATACCTTAAAAAACATTTCTTGTTTGTTTAGGCTGCTTGACTGTAAAAAGTACAAAAAAAGACTGTCTTAGTAGAAAAGCACCAGATTATAAAGTGCTTTAAAGCAGAAAATGTCATTTGAGTCTCAAAACTACACCAACTTTATATAATTACCCTTTTAATTATCCCCAGTGGCCCATGAAATTTGTAAAATAGAGCATTGAGAGTTTGATTTACTTACATGTTGCACTTTAGTGTTATGCTCTTTAATGAATATTGTTTAGTACTAATGTCAAGCAGAGATTGCTGAGTGCTATAGAGAGGGGCATACTGCAAAGCTGGGGATTCAGAGGGGAATTGTGGAAACTCCACCTTAAATGAAGAGTATGTACATATGTAAAGCAATACATTCTAATTTTTGTTGCCTGAATGGAAACTATTGATTTTATCCTCTGCATGCAAAGTAGTTTATTTTTCTTTATTTAACATGCCAGTCAAACAACCATTTTGAGGCCATTTATGGAGTTCTGTGTCAGCGTCTGCCTTGTTAGGGAGAATAGTTGTGTCCTTTCTCTAAAGGACCAGAACATGGAATAAGCCTCTTTGATTTGCTCTTAGGATCAAACTGGTTTTGCCTATAGTAATGGAAACAACAGTAATCAGTATTTGATGTGTAGTTTCTCTGGGGATATCCAAATACCACTTTTTATTGAGAAATTGCTAGAATAAGCTTAGGCAAAACATAATCCAAAGTGTGGTCTAAAAATCTGGTGAAATTAAATCAGCATCTTCAAAGGTGAGCGGAAACACCAGAGAACAGTAAAAGTAAAAAGAAATAAAGTGGAGTCAGGTAATAAGATGCAATAGCTGGTTGGTTATTGGTACAAATCCAAGCAATATGGAGACTCAACAGAAAGTATCTGCATTTGAAAATGGTCTTAAAAGGCTTTCCAGTGCTGGTCTGGTCCTCAGGATCCATCCACTGACCAGCTGGAGAGATCTGACACCGTGGGTGAATGGCTCTCCAGAGGGTGGGCTGCCTTCCTCTTGCCTCACGTGCCACGTTTTCCTTTCTCCTTTTGAATGCATCAAGTGTTAAGAACAGCATACAAAGTGCTGGCATGGGAGGGTGGAGGAGTGGAGCAGCTCCTTCATCTTTAATGATGTACATGAGCAGATGCCTTCAGAGAAAGTAGGAAAAAGCCTGAGGTTTTACTTCCCTTCCAGAATTTTTGTTCATGTTTTCCTGCTTTCATTGCTGTAACATTTTGGTATTCCTCTTATCTATCCGTGTGTTGCTTCTTTACCCTGCTGAGCTCTTGAGATCTTTCTTCACATGGCTTCAAGTTTTGTAGAACAGTTTCTATAACTTTAAATTTGTTTTTCCAGTTTGTGAGTATTCCTGTGTATTTGTGATAGGTATTGCTGATACAGAAATACTGGAGTTGGAGGAAACAACAGAAAAATGATTATTTTGCAAATTTCAGGTAGTTCAGAGAAGATTTGAGTTCCAATCCTGGCTTTAAATGAATGGCAAAAATCTGTTTAAATCCCGATGACTGAGGTTTTATAATTTAAAATTTCCTTAAAGAATTAAGTGTTTGTTATACAGTTGAAATTTGGAAAGGTAACGTCATGTTATTTGTTCATGGAAACAAATTTCAGGGAACTGATTTCCAGAATTCTGAAATTGAAATTTATTTATCTTTGAAATACCTTGTTGAAAAGAAACTCAAGGGAACAACCCCCGAAGAGGCTAATTAATAATTTTTTTTGTAGAGTGCTGAAGCATGGTGCGGCTCCTTTTTTTTGTTTGTTTGTTTGTCCTGAAACCCCAAAATAATAAACACAGTGCCTCCTAATAATTGGGAGCCTTGATTGGAAGCCGTGCTCTGGGTGCAGGACACAGGCAGTGTCAGTTTTCAGTAAGTGCATCAGGGCTGACCTTGAACTTGGCTCTGCTGATAAGAGCAGCGCGATAGCCCGGTGCTATCGGAGAGCTCAGTGCTGCTGCTCGCTGTCGCTCCTCTCCTTGTCTCCTGCCCTTTCTGTGGCCAAAGCCTGAAGGAATCTGCTGTCCCCATGCAGAATCATCCTGCTTTGCAGCAGCGCTGAGGATCGCCCAGGTGCTCCTTGTGCCAGGAAAGCTGGGCCAAGTTCAGTAGGGGAACTTGAGAAGATAAATTTGTTGTAAGAAAAATGGTTGTTTTGGCTCGGTTTGAGTTCTTGTGGTATGTTTTCTGTCTCCTCTACCACTGTGCATGGGTGTGTCACTCCCTTCTGCTTCTACAGCTTTTAACACACGTGTGGTATCATATCACACTCTGCTCTTAATACACCAGGAGAAGTGTATTTGTCAGGGTTTGTTTTTTTTTTTTTGCTGTTGAAAGGGTGGGAAATTTGTCTGAAAGCCAAATTGTGCGGCAGGAGGTTACAAGAAGTTTAGTTTCCAAATTGGATTCTTTTTTTCCCTTCACATTTTTTTTCTCCCTTGCTCAAAGACAAGATGCATCTTAAACAGCTCTGACTGAAGTGATGCTCATAACCATGCTGGAAAATGTCCCGTGGCTTGGAAGAGCAGCAGGTTGGAAGGAGGATGGTTGTTCAGAAGCAGTTGAGGTGCCTTCAGTTATCACCTCATCTCACATCACCCACGCACACAAGCATTGGTGGGCAATGGTGGTAGCACAGTCTTGGTACTGGGCGTTTAACGAAGGTGCTAATTAGTCACAATGCTGCCCCACCACAAGAGGCATTTGCAGGTTGAGTTGCAAGTCTTCCATCCAAGGGATCACGTCTGTATTTTGTGTCTAGGTGTCAAAATTTGGGCAAGAGTTTATGGCACTTTTGGAGCCATTGAACTGCTCAAATAAATTCAAGGAAAGTAGGAGAAGGCCAAACTTTGATAAATTAACTCTGTGTTGTCCAGTGTATTGGCTCAGTATTGTCCTTCTGCAGTAGTCTGGCATCACGGGTGTGGACAGAAATGTGAACTTCCACCTCAGAAGTAACTCAGAATAAGTGAAATTTCTGAAAGGCGGTTTTACTCCTGTCTAAAATGGGAAGCATGAAGAGGAAGGTTAATAAGAAGAGAACCCTCTGAACCTCGTGGTTAGACTCCCATTTAGCCACCCAGCTGAGGAGGGGTGAGGGAGCCAAGCCAAAACCGTCACTGAGTCCAATCAGATCACTGTAGGCATTCTTGTTTTCAAAGTTGGTAGGAAATGGTTTTCTTAGGAGGAAAAAAAAAAATGGAATTGATGTTCTTTTTTTACTGTAGGAGCCGTTTTTCTGATCTCCAGTTAAGATGATGAACTTGTTCTGGCCTTGAGTTTCAGGTCTCTATTTCACTGTTTTTCACGAGCTGCAGTTTGTATATTTGTTGGCAAATTGCATGTTTTTGCAATCCTGCACGCCTCTGGCTTTTAAGGGAAGAAAGAAGGGAGCTGTGTTAGGTTTAAATGCTTATTAGATCCCTTCCCATATGCTTTTGCATATTCTTGACCCATCTTGCTTTGTTTTACGTGTTTGTAGCATTTTTCTTACCCTTTGTGCAATCATTAGCATTAATGGGGATTTGCAAGTGTAACAAGAAGAGAACATACCCCAGAGTGTATTCCTTAATTTCCCTTTGAAGTGGAATGAAGTTGTCCAGTTGGCCATAGGCTGTGATTTGCCATCCTCATGAGTAGGTTTGGATTCCTTGTGGAGTAGGGTAGGCTCTCTTAGGGAGCCTGCAATTCATCATACTGGATTCTATATAGCATGGATGGATGGATGGATGGATGGATGGATAGATAGATAGATAGATAGATAGATAGATAGATAGATAGATAGATAGATAGATAGATAGATAGATAGATAGATTCCACCTTTAGAAGTTTCTGAGGCACCTTTTCTAAGCCAGCAGGAAGAGGTGCACAATACAAATGCACAAGAACCATTTGGCTCTGCAAAAATGATGCACTCAGATGATTGTTGAGGTGTGGTATGAACTCGTTTGAGCTTTGTGCATAAATATACACCAAGAGAAGCCTTGTAACTGGAGATTTTGGATACTTTATTTTTCGTGGGCCAAATGCCCTGCTGTAGATCAGGCTGAGAGTATTTTGGTGGAGCTCTGCCTGGGAATAGCAGCTGAAGAGCTGGTGCTCCTTGTGTGTGTGTTGTGCTGTCCCACACCCAAAGAAATTCCTCCTGGCGTTTTATGGGTGGACTTTGCAGCTTGATTGGAAATAGAAACACAGTAAACAGCAACTGTGGCTCAGAAATATCCCTAGCAATACAAACTGTCCCTATTCCAGCTTCTTCCCAAGGCCCCTTCTTGATCTGCAGCTATATTACCAGCACTGCAACGTAAGCTGCAGCACTAACCCTGGAAAATCTTGTAGTACAGCTAACAAATATCTGCAAAACCTTGTTAGTGTGCATGTGTACTTACATTTAAGATGCTAACTTATATTTTGAGTGTACTCAGCTCCTTGCACTATATAGCTGCGGAGTTATTTCTAAGATCTTGGAAGAGATGGGTTAGTAGTCTGATATTTATTTATTTATTTTACTGTCTTTTTTTTTCCCACCCTGGTGTTTATTAACATCTTCCCTGATGTCCAGTTACAAGGGATAGGAGCATAAAAGTTTATATGAAAATACATTTCTCTGCAAGTGCTCTCTCGCTGTGATTCCTTCGCAGCTTTAAACCAAAACCAGTTCCATCCTGTTTCATCCTTTACCCCTCAGATGTGATAGAGAGGATGGATATTTTTTTTCTTTTTTTGTCTAAAATCCACCTTGTCCTTTCCATTTTTCACTGTGGTTTCCTTGTTGATTGGAAGCAGCAGGTGTGACCAGGCGTCAGAGCCCAGCTGGGAGCCCACTGCCAGGGAGAGCATCCTGCTTCACCCTCAGGATAGCGGGAGGCACTGCATGGACTCTTGCTTTTTATTCCTGGATTTTTATTTTTTTTTTCCCCTCTGAACACACCAGCACATCTGAAAGGGTTTGCTGACCACTAGTGACTTGAAGCACTGAAACAGCAGCTAAGAGTCAAGGCTGATGATTTTCTTTTCTGCTTCACTCTGCCTGAGCTGGGACCTGTGGCCAGGGCTCTCTGGACGCGGGTCAGTGCATTCGGGGACGTGCTGGACATGAAGGATTTGCCTATTTGCTAAAAGAGCTGCCAGTGCCCACGGCACCCGACAACACTCTGGGTTGCTCCTGTTTTCCTCTGCAAAGAGCAGAGGGAGGGCCGATGGGAATGTGGTGGGCATCTCATGAGACTGAGCCAAGAAAGATGGAAGGGCTGAGCTGTGACGCTGATTTTATGTCCCTGAGGCTGAGACACACGTGGGAGGGTGATGAACCTTCATCTTCTTGCTCCCACGCCTTTTTTATTACAGGTTTTGAGATGCTCTGTGAGTGTGGAGAGACACCTGCAAGCCAGCTGCCTTGCAAGGGCTTCATGGTGGACAGGAATTTTGTCAGGAGTTTATGTCCTTTCTTGTCCAACTGAATTTACAGGGTGAGCTAACGTGGTGCTATAATAATTGTTTCAAGGCAGCTTTGGAAGAGCTCTGTTGTAACGGGTTTAATTTTGCTGCACAGCCAGCCCTGACCTGTCCTGGGTTTTTTACATTAGTTCTTTGCCACAGTTGGAGGATGTTTTATGTCCTTAACCCAGGCACTTGATGAGCAGTTTTGGAGTGTCTAACTTACGGACATTTTGATTCCAGGATCAATAGACAGATTTTGGTCAAAGTCCTTGTTCTTCATAGAAGATTCAGCTACTTGGGTTTGCTTTGGTATCATCTGTGAAGATTTGACAGGGAATGTCTTGATCTCCCTTTCCTGAGGGTCTTTGTCCTGCCTCTAGAAGACAATGTCCTGCCTCTAGAAGACAAATGCACCAAACACTGTGGTAAAAACAGGCCCTACACAGAATTATTTGTCTGGTTCCTTTCCCTGGTGGAGCTTTTTCCCTCTGCAATGCAAATAATACGTTTGCAGCATGGATATCTTAGCTTGAATACAAGGTGTTTTCAAAAAATGGTTTGGTATGTGTCTGCTGGCTAGCCAAAAAAATAGTTAAAACCAGTTTGAATGTAACAGTGTGTTAATTGATCTGAAGGACTTTGTCTTCTCCTACCCCATCCCAGTAAGGTCTGTAGGGTGACGCAGTGTTGTACTGTAGCTCCAGCAAGTCCTTAGCTAGTTGGGGAGGAAAATGTGGAAGATGCAGTAAACCATCTGAGGAGGAATTACAGCCAGTACAGCAAAGGGCCACAGTTAACCTTTGGTACGTCATCGTAACACCCAGCATTTTAGAAGTGTTAATTATTATTTCTGGTACCCTGAGCAGGGATGTTGTATTGTCAGCTGTTGTGGAAACAAATCAAATGAAAAGCTCTTTCCCTAACCAGCACAAAAAGAAATATGTTCTCTGATTAATTTCTACTTAAAAGGGAAATTATTTTGAAGACCTCATTTTTCTTCCATTGTTTCATTTTATTTCCCTTCATCCTCCTTTCCCAGAATGTTCTGTGTAGCTAAATCCATTAAAATAATGGTAGCTGGGGAGGAAAGAGTAAGGCCAGGAATAGGTTCCAAGTGCATATTTACAGCTGTCCTCTTCAAAACATCCTGTTTTCTTCAGCACTGAGTCTGTTGTCCATGAATCAGACCTTTTGTACATGGAGGGACCTCTCTGAAATGTCCACGGTTGAGAGGGTTTTAGTGTGTGTGAGAACATGGGTGTTTGCCTCTGCACGTGTCTGACAAAACTGAGACTTTTGGTCATTATTATTATTAATATTCTGTCGTTTGTCATTATTTTTGCACTACTTCTTTCCAGCAATTTCGTATTAAAAGGCTTCTGCTGTGTGAGCCGTTAATGTTGGTGGGCTCAGCTACTGATTCTTTGTGGTGCAGAGGAGTGGGAAGAGGGTATGACTTTGCAGAAACACAGGGTTACCTCCAGCCACAGAAATAAGGCTGTAAAAATGATGAATCTCTCCTTTCTGTCATCCATAGATCTGACAGTTTTGTGTAACTTATGAATTAAACATCTGGAAGGTGTATATGTTGGGTTTTTTTGAAATTTTTTTTTTTTCTTTTTTCAGTCACCAAAACTGAGGCAGATAAGCCTTTGAATAATTTTCAGTCATCTGGTAATGTTGTAGCAAGTTTTGGGAGCAGATCCCTGGTTTGTCTCTCTGAACTGAAATGGCAGAATTGCCATTAGAGTGGCCGAGGTCAAGGTGGCACCTGGTGCAGCACCTTAACCACGAGACTTTACCCTTCAACTTTGTGCCAAACAGACAGGACTTTTACCACAGAGGGCTCATTGGAAAGATCCCCACAAAGTAAACAGCATGACACTTAATTTATCTACCCAGGAAACATGAAGGGCTCAGTCGACCTGATGGGATCTGTGGTTCCAGGGAGTCTAGGTATTTAAAACCTGATGCTCAGCCTGCTAAGCCATCCCCTGCAGCTTTCCTTAGTGCATAAGATATGAAAAAAATCTCCTGTCCTGCAAAATAGATATTAAATTGGATACTCTTTCACCCTGCCATGATAAGAAACGCGGCAGAGAGAGGCAGGAAAATGGAATGCTGCTTAGAAAGAAAATATATTTGAATCTAACATAAAAATTGGTGAGATAGGAGGATTTTCAGTGCTAGTAGCAATACCCTCCCCAATGAGTTGCTGAAAATTCAACTCTCCCTGTAGTTTTTGCACTGGATTGTGAATAAAAATGGTTGTGATTGATGAAGCGTTTGGTGTCTTACTGTAAGTTGGTCAAGAGGGACTTCTAAATCACCCAAATGAAATATTGCATTATCATGAACAGTAATATGTAACTGTTAAGTACGCCGTTGCTTATCATAAGCTCAAGCTCCTTCCCAGCTCTACCCAGCGAGGAATCGTTGCGAGCATCGGAGCAGAGCCCCCCACAGCAGCACGGGGCTGCCCCCGTCCCCTTCCCACCTGGAACGTGCCCAGGTTGGATGGGGGGACCATCCTGCCACTCTCGAGGGGGTTGTCTGTGTCCTGGTGGGAGCAGGCAGGGCAGCTGAGGCAGCGGGGGCTGGGAGGGGTTGCTTTGGGGGTTTGTTTTTCAGGGAGGCTGGAAGGAGGGAAAGGCAATATGCCTCTGTTTGCTGAAGGGCACGGACCCATCAGTCAGATGCAGAAAGCCTTGGTGGTAAATAACTCCCTCCTGGATGGGGCTTGTTACATGGTTTTATTGCAGCTTGATTTTTGTTTGTTTGGTAGTTGTTTGTTTGGGTTTTTTTTGGTTTTTTTTTTTGTTTGTTTGCATAAAGCTTTTAACCAGTTCTGTTCATAGGATAACTCATGAGAAAACAAAGTTGATGTTTCATGGGAAACCAGCAAAGTAGCATTTCCCAAAAAAAAAAAAGTTTTTTTACTTTCTTTACTTACACAAAGAAGCTGATGTTGTTCCTATTTAAAACAAATAAATACTTTTAGAGTAGAGTGACCCACACCTCCTGTTGTTGCCCTGCTGTTCTCAATGTGACCAAGTGTCAACCCGCTTGGGCTAAAGTTTTCTATGTCCAAAACTTTCCACTAAGACCTTGAAGCTGTTTCTCATAAAAGGATTAGAGAAATAGGTGCTGCCTGGCTGTGTGAGAAAACAGCACCAGTTGGCCAAGCAGCAGTAGGATTTCCCATAGTTAGGGGCTAAAATATGGAAGTGGGGAGGGAGGTCACACTGAAGTCAGGGATTTTGCTTTTGGACTTGCTTGCACAACTTTATCTCAGGTTGGCCAAGCTACAGGTCTCCAAAAATGTCCCAAACTGGACTGAACTCTTTAGTTCTCCTGTAATGGACACAGGAGAACAAGCCCTGCCATGAGGTAGGTGATGTGCTCAGGTAGTCATGGTTCATTTCTCTCAGGCCTCCTTGTCCCTGTCTGCTTGTTTTCCTGCCTCCTGAGCTGGTGATGTCTCTTCTCTATTCAAATCAGGTGGCTTCCTCTACCCCTGCCTGCTACTTGGGGGTCAGACAGGAGGAGGAGGAGAAGGAAAGCAGTAGGTGGGGAATGGTGCCACTCACCTACCCTCCCGTTGTCTTTTACCTGCTTGTTTTCATGTCTGTGCTCCAGCATGTGGGAGTTTGGTGGCTTCTTGAAGAAGTGGTGATTGGGGTTACTCACTGCGGTAGGCTGATGATGCTCCCTGTCTCTGTTTCCAGGAGCATCTTGAGAGTTCTGGATTAAGCTTTTTGCCAGAAATTGGCCTGTGGCTGAATGCTCAGCAAGGAAGAATTCAGTGCAAATGGCTACAATTTCCCAAATTTACTAGTAACTGAAAGCAAGGAAACTAGGTGGGACAGGGGACGTTGGGTGGTGTCAGTGATTGCACCTAGAGGATGCTGTATGTGTGTATGCGCAGAGCCAGCAGGCTTTATACAAACATGAGTGTATCCTATTTTAAAATACTAATATTTTCATCAGCATGAAGTTAGAGGAAAGCATGTCCCATGTATCAGAGAGGCTTAGATCCTGTTGGAGCATGAAATCCTCCATCTGGGCCCCACCACACCTCTAAGGTACGGAAGAAATGCCCCCCACTCCTGACGGTTTCATGGCATGGTGAGGTCTGAAGGTGGATCTTCAGTGGCAGAGGGCATGTTGTTCCACCAGCTGTGGAACTCTCAGGTGTGCTCCACACGGAGCTGGTGTTTTTGTGGTGGCCTCTGTGTGGCTGAGGAACCTCCAGTTAGCAGCCTGTGGCATTTAGAGCGCAGAGCAGCCATAATTTTAACTCACCTCAACTGAAACGAGGCATTAAACTTTCATCTGAATAGGAAAGCTTCACGTTTTCTTGACAGAACAGATTCTGTGGCTACTAATTTATGACTGCAATTTAAGAAACAGACGTCTGTCTGACATGTGCCATGTAGTTCAGGAGGTCGCTGGTGACATCATCCTTAAAATCGTTATCTTTGCAAACCGTGTGTTTTACGTAAAAGCTCTTATTTATAGTCGGTCATTAAAATTGAGAGCTGATTATTTACTTTTTCTCTGATTAGGTTAAAGACTGAATATGAACAAAAAGTACCCCCCTGTTACCGCCGAGCAGTTTACAAACTGTGCTATTCACGTGCAGCATTTTCCAAGGATTTATGTTAAACTATTATGGGCTTAAAGAGGAGACGTTAGTTAATAAGTTTGTTTTGTTGCTGCTAGGACTGAATTCATCACAAAGGGTGTATTTTATTTGTTTCTGGTTCCTTATAGGTTCTTGTCCCCATCACAGAGCAGGTAAAGCCCATGGTTTGTGCTGGAAGGGGTGGATGGGGAGAGAAGTGCTGCGTTACCAGCACTGTGAGAATTTAGGGGAGGTTGTTGGGTTGTCTCTATCAGTCTGAGGTTATGGTAGCAGGAGGTAGTCTGGGTTCTTGTCCACTGGTGAGTGATTCCTGTTGCCCATCCCAATGGGATGTGTGTTTTACCCAGTGCAGGAGAACTGCTGCTAATGCAGTAAGGTGCTTGCCCATAGGGCAGGAGCCACCATGAACCACGTGTGAGGCCCCCAAAGAATGAGTGAGTGCCATAGGATGTCATCACCAAACCACCCATGATCTGTTGGGCCATAAAACCCGCTGGCCATGTCTTAGGGGGCAGCATGGATCTGAAGAGCCAGAGACAACAGCTCTCTTCGAGGATCAAGTTCTTGGAGTGTCCATGAACTCTTCTTCCACATTCCCTCATCCTGCCCTCCTGCCATCTTATCTCTGATGTCAGATGCTCTGCCCTTCAGCCATGTTGAATATAATACTCTGTGAGTGCTTGAAAATAGGGAATATGAGTGCTGGTAACTTTTCCACAGCTGGTTTCTTTCCTGGCAGTACCAAAGTAGTAGGAGGTTGCCCCTGGTATGAGGTTGCCCCCAGCCCAGCAGGATGGGCTCTGCAGGAGCTTAGGCCTCCTCCCTGGGGAGACCAGAGGCTTCTCAGTGGCCTGCAGACAGCTGCCCCTCTTCAGGAAGAGTCATGAGGAGAGAGAAGGATCCTTCAGAATCACGTGGCTGTTTAGTAACTGTAATGAAAATTATTTTTGACCAAAACCAATACATTACCAATTGGCTGAACTGCACAATATACTTTCCTAATATTAGATAGGGCTGGGTTGTTTTTTTTCTCCCCAGATCTTACTGGTAAGATCACTGGCCCATTTCAATTTTTATTGAAACAAATAAACCCAATAAAAACACTTATGCTGAGAGCTGAAGCTCCACAATAAAAAAGAAAAAAATAGGAAAAAATTACTCTGCATTGAATTTATTGATTTATTTATTTACTCCAACTGGAAAATTGAGTATTGTGTTAATGTATTTTATAAGAATCACAGTGCTCGATGAAATGGCTAATTTATTTTAGCGTAAACCTAAATAGCTAGCAATTTTCAGTGAGACAGGCTAATGAAAATGATGCTATGAAATTGTCTATACTATGAGGAGTGATGGAGTCAAGTTATTATTGGTTGAGTGCTACGACGTAGCGAACTGGCCATCATGTCTTTGAACTTTTGAACTGCTACTTGGTCGTGTGATTTATTGGTTTGGATATCGGCGTGTTAAGTTAACTTTGTATTTTTGGGCGTGTGGAGGGCGCCGCACGCGCAGCGGGGACGAGTAACGCGCCGTGTAACCTGATAGATGTTCAGGTTAAACAAGATGGTTGAAAAATGTAAAGTGTGCTACTGGAGCAGGTTTCTGCCATGTGGAAAGGCAGAGAGAGAGATGCTTGTAGGTACCATTAGATGTCAACACTGATGTTCTGATCGCTGCGGATGAGCCGGGTGCGAGTGGATCCGGCCGGGTAAGTGTGCATCGTATTTGTCAAAGGGAAATGTCACCTTTGTTCTAAATTCAGCGCGTGAACTCGGGGCAACTTTGTTTGTCTATCTACCTGAAACCTCTCCTCACCACATATCTTATCATGCCGGTGCCTGGTACAGGCAGAGAGCATCATCAGATCTCTTCTGTCAGCCCTTTCCAGAGGAGCGCTCCATTTTGCCGGCCGTTGAGCAGCCGAGGATGCTCACTGGTGGTACAGACAGTTCAACAGCTCGCGTTGGGCTGTTGCTCCCGAGAGCTGCCCTGATCTGCCGTCACCAAGACGTGCAAACTTGTTTCATCGTGTAGCTGTAATTCCCTCACAGGCTGGCTGCTAGTGCTGAGCCTCGGCACGCAGCGCTCACCAGCGGCTGCCTCGACGCGGGGAGATGCTGCTACACTTGTTGTTCTTGGGGGTTTGCTTTTAGGACTTGGACTCGGGAGTATTAAAATAATATTGTGCGGGTTAAAAGTGTTTTCCTGCTGCAAAACTTTTTCTCTCAACCGTGCTCGGTTTGGGGAAACCTTTGCATGGTGACTGCTCTGAACTCTGTTTCTGATTAAACCGAATAACTTGACACCTGCATTTTACAGTTTGCTTAAAGTGCTTTATCCTGTAAAACCAGTGATTTCAAAGCTTTAAAGCCAGGAGGCTTGCAGGGGTTTGCACAACTTGGCTCATCCCACCAGTTCGCTGAGATCGTGGAAAACGCGACTGGACTTTCCTAATCTACTCACCCCGTGCTTTTAAAAATGGCAATTTAGATGCCTGTGCTCCCCATCCCCGTTCACCCCCTTGTTCTGCTGTGGGACTCGGGATTGCATGTGGAAATTGTTTTGTTGGGTTTTTTTTTTTTCTGATGATAAACTGACATGTCTTTATTTGGATGTTAAAAGTGCTCCCCCTTCTTTTCCCTGTGTGACCCAAACCACTTTTCAGCAGCAGACAGTTGGGAACTGGTACCACTTGCCCTTTCCCTCTTACCCCCCTTTTTTCCCCCCCTTTCTTTCTTTTTACATATTTATTTTTAAATTAATTATTATTAATATTCTTTAGCAAAGCTGGCCTGCTTAAGCCAGAACCCAAAACTTAGCGGGGAAAAGGCTAAAAACAGGACTGACACCAACACTATTAGCTGGGGGGAAGAAAAAAAAAAATATTTCCATTTCATTGCAACTCTGTTATTGTTTACTTTGCCATACACATCCTAATATGGTTACCTCCCTGTCAAAGCGGCCGAGCCGGGCTGAGGGGCCCCCTCGGGGAGACGCTTCCAACTGCTGCTCAGACAATAAGAAACAAACGGCGCAACTCCACAAAAGGGCTGCCCGGAAAATAAGTGTCAAATAAATCCTGCCGAACTCTTCCTTCCCGGCACCCGGCCCCCCCCGTATGTAACCTGCGCGGTGCCCGGCGGGGCTGGAGGGGGGGAGTGAAGGGGG